>CAUYQG010050998.1:0-36388 GCA_963574415.1 Tarsius wallacei | reverse complement strand
GGGCAACTTGGCGAGACCTCATCTCTACAATAAATCAAAAAATTAGCCGGGTGTGGTAGCGCGTGCCTGTAGTTCCAGCTACTTGGAAGGCTGAGGCGGAAGGATCACTGGAGCCCAGCGGGTCAAGGCTGTGGTGGCCGGGAGCGGCCACTGCACTCCAGTCTGGGCAACAGAGTGAGACTCCAACTCAAAAAAAAAAAACTTTTATGTAGCATTAATGTTATTTGATCTCTAATTAATCCAATAGAACTCAATTTTTTGGACACCAAAAGCAAATGAATTAATTATATTTCATCAATTTCTTGGTGTTTTTCTTTCATATAGTTGAAAAAACGAGTTAAAAAATATTTTATGCCACAGATAGTCACAACTTGTAACATGCCAAGAGAAAAAAATGCAAGAGCAATTTACTGAATATGGTTTCTTTCCATGGACAAAAATAGATAATCACAAATGCAATGAGAATCTATTTCTAAGGTTTCAATAAAATGACCTCTTTATGAAGAAAACTGGTAAAAATTCTACCATTGCATCCTCTGTAGAAGATCCTCCTTGGTCCTCACTCGTTGAACTCTATTATCTTTTTGTTGAATGCAAGCAGCTTAGTATGAGGAAGGTCATGGGAACGTGGGAATTTTAGTATGTCTGCTCACTAAGGAAACTGATTCTTCACACCCACCCTCTTGTTTAAATCACAGCAAAGCAAGATAACAGCAATACCTGCTTTTGTTACAGGCAAATCTCTAACCTGCTGATGCCACATTTGGGTATGTTTTAAAGCTTTTCATCATTTAAATTAAAATAAAGCAAAGAATAAAAAGGAAGTTTGCCATTTCTCATTTGATCAATTATCCAAGAACAGAGTGAATTTCTTCAACATTGTAAGGTTCACATGGTGAACACTAAGAGATCTTTTCAGAAAAACAGAATGTTAGTTAAGTCCTTTGTCATATTATGAGCACATTTTAAAATAATAAAAAAGATCTTTAATCAGGATTTAACATAATTCCTAATAAATTAAAACATATATTTGCTCCTCATTGAATTTTAATGTATTTTGTAAATGAAATGCCAGTATTTTTCTAATTGGTTCTTCTGCTGATTTTTTTAAAATCATCAAAGCTGTGATACATTTTGGGAGTTTAGTGTTGGAAGTACACACACATTGCATTCTGTAGTTTTTTTTTTAAGTTTCCCCCTAATGAATTCTTAATTACATTATTCAAAAGATCCATTATTCAGCATTCATTTCACAGCTAAATGAAAGTCTTTACCTGACATGTGAATGAAATGAGTCTAAATGCTTTCTGTGCCACCTAGGGATTCCGAATAGACTTTTAGCTTCGCGGCAGCAATAGGTTTCATTTCTGCTTTAAATTTGCGTGGATTGTTTTTAGAGATCGGTAGCTATGCAATAGTCTACCACTCTGAGCAGCACTTAAACTCCTTTGTGCTCTTAGACTTACCTTGGGCCAGAAAAACTACAAACAAGATCAAGTTATGGTTGAAAGTACAACTGCAATGAATGGTTTGATCACCTGTAGTAAACTTCCAATGCATATGTGCGTCACCTTCATTGACTAACTTCAGATGAGGAGAGCAAACTTCCTAAAGTTGCTTGTACACATTCTCATTCTGAAAAAAAGTGCAAGTGGAAAGAGGAATTCAGAGAGCTTTCAGCTGATAACAAAATTGTTTTTCAATATACTTCTATTGCTTTCAACAGACTAATGCATAATTCCAGAAGTAAAAAATTATTTTGCAGCCATATCCAAAAATAGTCATATTTACTAGGCTATTTACCAAGCAGCCCCCATATCTCCAAATGATACCCTGAGAAGATATCTACCAAGAAAGTAAGCTGAGTAATAGTAATATATAATTGTCTCTGTTCTGTAATGAGTTCTACAGAATATAAGCAAACTTGCATGAGAGGTAAGCTTAGTTAAAGCAAAGTATGTATTCTAAATAAACTGAAGCAAGAAATTCACAATCTTCACTCTTCCTGGCCCCAGCTTTAGGAAAGGAAATTAGCAGGAGTATCTAAAAAGATGGGCTTACTTTTAATTTTGATTTTGATATTGTTTTTGTTTTGGTTTGACTTTGGTGTTTTTAGTATATGAAGCATAGTTGAAGACATCACTACTTTTTTGCTAGGGTTGGGGGTGTGTCTGTGCGTAACATGAGTACAAATGCAAGCCCTATGTCACACATTCAGCAATGAGTAGCTGAGTCACTGAATGGCTTTGCATCATTATATCTAACGTTGAGTTAACAACAGTATCAATGGAAAATTTTTAGCTCTCCAACTCCATCTCAAAATCATTCTTAGAAAAAGCATAAGTTAATAGCTTATGGTCAAGTCTCTCTCTTTGAAGATAGTAGGAAATATCTCTGGACAAAAAAAAAAACTATGTTTGTTCTCCACTATTGTTTTTATAATAACTTCCATTGCACCTAAAATTGGAGAAGAAATTTTTCTGCAATTGCTGCATGGAGTGAGCAAAGTAATAGAGAAGAGATTTCAACACAAAATTACTCCAAGCACAGTTAATTTGTTGTATCTTTAGGAGAGTAATGTATTTTAATGTGATTCCATTAACATTTACTAAATATCTTGAAAATCTATAAATATGCACATTTTTAAAGATAGTATTTGTATTTTTAAAGAATACAGTAAGTGGCAGTCCATAATACGGAAACAATAGAGATGTGTCAAATAAATAGAATGTCATTAATTCAGTAGAAGCCATGTGTAGGTGAAGACTTACACCTTACCCATTTTAGATAAGTTTAAGATCAACGGAAGGTCCAATCTTAAAATATATTTCTCATCAGCCAGAGATGAAGCCCAAGGTATGGACTTATACTTTCTCAGACTCCAATCCCTGCTTAATTAGAAAGAAGTGTGAAAAGGTTAAATTTTCCTTTAGAATCAGCTCCATGAACTGTACTTCTTTCTAGAAGGTAATGTCCACTGTCACCTGGCTACAGATTGGTTAATGAAACACCTAGTATTTTCTGATAGGGATGCGAAACTTCCTAACTGCAAATAGATATGTAAATGAATAAACAAATCCATCCTTCAAAAATATGCATAAACTATCAGAGGAAAACCCTGTTAGTCCACTCCTCTGATGGGCAATGTGTGCAAATGCCACTCATGGGGACTTCAATTCCCTCATATCAAGAAGTGGAACGTTCCCTGCTGAGGGGCCAGCCTGTACTCTGGCCCCTGGGTTAAAAGCCCTCAGAACTAAAGGCTAATAAGTCCCTGAATAGAAGACTTTATGGTGTGAGTAAAACTAGAGAATTTGAAAAGTAATCAAAATGAGACTAATCATAGCAAACAAAGCTTCATAAGGATGAACCCGGTACAGAACTTACCAGAACATCGGGGCGCTCTCAGTTCCTGGGCCAGTGAAATAAAGATCAGCACAAAGTCTATTTTCTAAGATGGTGCTGCATTTGTTAGGAAATAAGTTCTGTGGCAAAAGTGGGATTCTATGTTCATCAGAGCCTCTTTCATTTCACAGAAGAAAACAGATCAGACTTCTCTCCCAGGGAGGGCAAGTTCCCACAGCCTGGCTAGACTGTTTTATGTCTTACTGCCCCCATTCCAATGCAGGTGGAAAATAGACCTTAAAATAAAAGAAGCAAAGAACTTGCCAAGCTTCCACACACGACATATGCACGTTTGTAGAAAATAAAAGGTATGTTTAGGTGGAAAAAAATCGAGGCTGTTTAAGTTAAGAGTGCTGAGGGAGTGAGTAACCCCTTGCTTGATGTCTGGCAGTTTACAAGGCTCTGTGCAATTAGTTTTTCATCTGTAGTGCAACAATTCGTATTTGTCTCTACTGCTGCCAGGAAAAAATATACTCGTGAAGCTTAAAAATAATATTCAAAAGTGAAAGAAGCAAAAGCTATTCAATTATCTTGTTTTTCCTTAAGGTTGTAAGGGCTGATGTTACTTAAACATCTCAAAACTCCTTTGCTTTCCCTCAGAGCCATTGTAAACATCAACTATTGTTTACCAGGTGTAACTTATTACTTTGAACTGTCATTTTATTATTTTCAAATGAGGTAATTTGCAATTCCCTGTACTATTCATAGGTGTCTCTTTCTGAACTTTTTTAAAAAGGAAGTTCATAAAATAATAATACAGTGTGTTTTCTGTGTGACAATTTGATTTATTTTTAATGAATCTATGTTGCACTTTAAACTTTTGATTGTTTACCTTTTATGTATCTATTAGAAAGAGAAACTGCATTATAGAATATTTTAGATCTCTGAAGATAGTGATAAACAAGATGAAGAAAGAAAATGCAACTCTTTTGATAAGGGGCATTCATTCACAAATATGATTAATATCTTCTTTTCTTGTTAAAAATAACAGCTATTTTCTATTTGTTCCTTTTGGTTTCAATTAAATAATCCTTAATGTTTCACTTGGAGAAAAGTTTCTTTTCTTTCTCTTTTCTTTTTTATTCCACAAGAGAGCAAGCATTTCAACTTCCAAGTTGAAATGACTATGACACACTAGTATACTGCAACTTCCAAGTTGGTAACTATAACACACTAGTATACTACAAACTAACCTTGAAGCCTGCTTGCTATTTTTGTTAGCAATAATTCTGAATAATAAATTCTTATATTACGGTCATTTAAAGAACAAACTACTTAAAATAAGCTGAACATGTTTAATTACATAGTTTCCTGGATTGTTTCTCAACCCCATTTCCACCACTGTGTATACCCCAAAATTGCCTTTTCTATCCCTTGAAAAGTTCTGTTATTTATTCTGAAATTCTTATGGACTCATAAGGTAGAAAGTGCGAGTTTCTCAGTCATTAATGTGTTAAAGAAGATGTACACTAGAGGTGATCCTTAAAGTTTAAACTTAGAATTATTGATAGCTATAAAAGAACTTGCGCAAAACCACCTAACCTTCTTAGCTGGTTAAAAGAGTATAATCCTCTCAGTTATTAGAAGACCTTTGAAGTGAAACACAGAAACTCAGCCCTTCTGCCTGTTTTTAAAATTCTCCTTGACTATAGACTAAATCACAGGGCAGTGTGGGCTGAGCCCCATCTGTGCAGTGAGCAGAGGATTACTTTACTTGAACTTTGCTCCAGTCAGGACATTTTAAGGCTTATAAATCTTGAATCCATCTAAGTTCACCTTAAATTAGCCTCGCAAAAACATTCTCTAAACCCTAGTTGTCAGCCTGGTGGCTTTTGGCCAGATGCCACTCAGCAGCTGAAACACTGATTAATTGTCATCTTCTCTTTCTCTTCTTATTTGGTCTTAGACAATTTTTAAGGGAAAAAGAGAATATGCAAAATAATTTGATTTGAAGAACAGCTATAACTGAATAATGGTACTGTTAGCAGGTACATTTTATATTTAAAATTTATGTGATGAAAACAGAGGGCCAGGCAGCTTAGCTGTGTATATATACAATAAAGCCATCTACTGCACTAGGAATCTGGGGCTGGGCCAATAAGTCATGCCAAGATACAACAGATTTTTCAATTTTCCAGCAAATAGAAACAAAATACTGGTTTCAGAAGGTGTACTCAACAAACACTTCCCAATGTGTTTCTGATTTGTGGTCAGAATGTTTTTACTGCTGGTGCCCTGCACTTTTGAGACATTTATTTCCTAAAAGAAAGATTCCTTTCTATAAACCTCAACTGTCTGTTTTTCAAAGCAATTTAAAATCAAACACACAAATAAAATTCTTAACATATGGAAACCTTCAAATAAGGCCTTACGTATTCAGAGTCAAAATTGTTTTATAAACTGTAATGCTTTGCAGATGAAAATACAGAAAGGATGACTGTTTTTAGCACTAATGCTTTTTGACAGCGTTAAACCTTGTTTTAGTAATTGACATCAAAATGTTTGGTGGTTTTAAATGGACCATTAATAAAAATGGCATGTTTTAAGTTTTTTAGAAATTGTGCTTAATACTGTGAAGTGGGATAAAATTGCAAATGTAATACAGTGTTTTTATTATTTTTTTAAAATCTTCATAACAAAACAATCCTGATTCCTTCCCCCATGTCTCCCGAAGAACTTATGAAACTCAAAGGGCAAAGAGTCTCCTCTTCATTCGTCCTCAGATTGTCTACCAAAATGGACCATTCAGAGCTCTAGTTTGGAAAAAGACAAAAATAAAACAAAAACACAAAAATGACACCTTCTGCCATAAGAAATCTAGATGGCTGCTAAATCCAACTTGGTCTCATGGCACCATGGTAGTGTACTCAAAAGTATCTATTATGAACTGGGAAGACTAAGTTAGAAGACATGAATTTTGGTACCACCTCTGTCACAGATCATATCATATCTAGGAAACCACTAAAACTCTTATGCCTCAGCTCATTTATCTGCAAAATGGAAATAACAATATTTACTCTACCAATGTAGAAAGACTATCGGGACAAGTTTATCAGATACCATGTGAAAAGTCTTTGTAATGAAGGCAAATATTCAATCTGATTTAATTCCACAAGCATGTACTGAGTGCCTATCAGCTCTCATCTACAATGGATGGGAGAGAGGACATGAATATGAATGTTACGGATCTTACCCTTGTGGAAATTTTGAAGAATTAATTGAATGGAAGTAGAGTACAGGCTGAAGTTGAAGCTTGAAATCCATTTGGTTTGGAGAAACAAATTCGAGGAAAAAAAATAAAGACAGAAAATGGCACAGTATATTTCTGAAGCTGCAAATGGTCTACCATTGCAATTTGAAGATAGATTGGTAGGTAGAAACAAATATGATTGAGCTTATAGCATGAAAAGATACATTGTAAAAGATTGTTATTCATTTATTCACTCAACAAATATTTATTCACTAGTTAGTGAACAAAGATGAAATAAAGAGACCTAGTTCCTGACCTCAAAGTACTCAGTCTTGGATCAGAGATCTTGGACTTGACTAACTAGAAAATTAGAAAGGTGTGGTTCATGTTTCCTAGAGACTACTCAATGTTGGTGTAGGGGATGGGTGCCGGGGAATGAGAAATGGAGATTATATTAGTAGATAAATCTTTCTTTCTAAGACTTCTGGGTTCCTCCCTGTCCCCTTTTCACTTAGTTCCTAAGCCTTTTATTATGTTGATAAAACAATGGGGAAGGCAAAACTGACAAATTGGATCTGATAAAGAAAACAAAGAGGATTTACACTGGAAATGGACAGAACTATTAGGCAGTTTTACAGAAGGCAGGGGGGAAAAACAGGAGTTAAGAATGATCAGGTTGTATTTTGAGAAAAGTTTTCGGTTAGAGATTGAGATATTAGGAAGGAAGAAATTTTGAGATGAGTAGCTGCTATCTATGTAAAGAATATTGAAAATGGCAGAAGTGAAAAATAAATGATATATTAGTCTGTTTTTTGTTGCTATTTAGGAAAACAAGAGGCTAGGTAATTTATAAAGAAAATAGGTCTGTTTGGCTCATGGTTCTGCATGGCATCCGCTCAGCTTCTGGTGAGGCTTCAGGAAGCTTTTATTTATGGTGGAAGGCAAGGGGAGATCACATGTCACATGGCAAAAGTAGAAGCAAGAGAAAGGATGGTGCCAAATATATCTTGAAATATGTTGCACATGATAAATATATATAATTTTTATTTGTCAATTAACGAGAATGTAAAGCAATACAATTGATAAATAAAAACTGTTTATATTTGTGGTGTCCAACGTGATATTTAAATATATGTATGTACTGTGACATAGTTAAACCAAGCTAATTAACATGTCTGTCATCTCACATACTTATGTTTTTTGTTAGAACATTTAAGATCTACTCTCAGCAATTTTCAAGTATGTGACACATTATTTTTAACTATAGTCACCATGCTGTACTTCTTTATCTTAACTTAGCACCCTTTGACCAACATCTTCTCATCAGCCACACCTCATCCTGACCCCTGGAAACCACCATTCTACTCTCTTCTTCTATGAGTTTGACTTTTCTAGTTTCCACACATAAATGAGATCAAGCAGTATTTTTATTTCTGTGCCTGGCTTATTTCATTTAGCATAATGTCCTCCAGGTTTATCCAGGTTGTCACAAATGAGGATCTCCTTAATTTTTAAGGATTAATAATATTCCATTGTGTGTGTGTGTATATATATGCCACATTTTCTTTATCCATTCATCCACAGAAAGACACTTAGATTGGTTTCATGTTTGACTATTTTGAAGAATAAAGCAGTGAATGAGAAAGTATAAGTATCTCTTCAACATACTGATTTTGTTTTCTTTGGATATATATTCAGAAATGGGATCACTAAAATTGTGGTAGTTGTAGTTTGAGTTTTTTGAAGAACCTTTATAATGTTTTCCATATGACTGTACTAGTATACATTCCCACCAACAGTGTACAAGGGTTCCCTTTTCTTTACATCCTCACCAACACTTGCTATCATTCATCTTTTAGATAATAGGTATTCTAACAGCTATGTGGTTACTTATCTCTGCTATGCAAATAAGTCTTGGTGATGGGGTGGGGATGAGGAGGTGGGTATTGAAAAGACAAAAGTCCAGTTGGAAAGACAATGGTGCAGTCCAATTGGCTAGTGGCTTGGGAAGAAACATGTGCTTAACAGAGGGGGAGGGCCGGGGGAAATCAATGTATTGGTGGTAATGAATTAACTATGACCTGTTAGACACTTGTATGAAGAGTTAACATGTCTACTCAGGGGAAAGATCTGGGTGAAAGACATCAATCTGAACATCATCACATAGATATTTTTTGAAGCCAAGAATATAAACAAAGAAAGAAGATGGTAAAAAACAGAGACTTGAACAATTCTGGCATTTAGACATATAGCTTGGAAAAGGAAACTGAGGAAAACCCACCTTCAGTAGAAAATGTGTTAAGAACAAAGCAGTAGTCAAATAGTTTATATACTGGTGAAAGGTCAATAAAAATAAAAACAAAAAATTATGGACTTGGCAAGATGAAGATAATTGGTGACTTTGACGGAATTCATTGAGTACTGTAATGGGGAAGACTGAAGCAGCCTGGAGATGGAAGGATGGAAGGAGAGGAGGTAGTAGCAGTGCGTATAGACTCTTTGCCCCTCTCTTGATCCACATGGTTCTGCTTTATTTGAAGGGAAATTCTTCCACTCATACATGGCCTAGGTGCCATTCCCTCTCATTTTCTCTTGAGATTTGTTTCTGTAATACCTCCCCTTCTATCCTGGAATTTTAGTTTCTCATTGTTGTAATTAAACCTTCCTAATTAAACCAGCATACTGTGAATTAATTTTCATTCATTTAAAAAATATTTCCCTTAATTCTTTCTCTTCATTCCAACTACTGCCCCAATTTCCTGCTTTTTTTCATATCCAAATATCAAGGTGAAAATTGTTTTTTTACCTCACACCACATTTATCAGGAAATTAAAGTTATCCTTAGCTGTTATCGTAGCCGAAGCAAGTGGATTGCCTGAGCCCACCAGTTCAAGACCAGCCCGGGCAACTTGGCGAGACCTTGTCTCTACAATAAATAGAAAATTAGCTGGGCGTGGTAGAGCGCGCCTGTAGTTCCGGCTACTTGGAAGGCTGAGGCGGAAGGATCGCCGGAGCCCAGCAGGTCTAGGCTGGGGTGGTCGTGAGTGTGCCACTACACCCTAGCCTGGGCAATAGAGTGAGACTCCAACTCGAAAGAGAGAGCGAGAGCGAGGGCGGAGAGAGCAAGGTGGGGCAGAGAGAGTGAGAGCCGGGGGTAGGGGGGAAAGCGAAGGGGGAAGAGCGAGAGGGAGAGCAGAGCGAGGTGGGGGAGAGCAAGAGCAAGGGGGGGAAGGGGGAAAAGTGGGGAGGGGGGAGAGAGAGAGAGAGAAGAGAAAAGAGAGAGAGAGAGAGTGCAAAAGCATAATCCCCTGGTGATTTGGGGTCCACCGTGGGCCAGGCAGAATGCAGAACAACTGGAATAGATTAATTGTTAGTATAAACATGGGATCAGGAATTCACAGGGATCACCATACCAGGGATTAGAGAAGAATCAATTTACCTCATGATTGGAAAATGCTACTGAAATTCTGTAGGAGTGGCAGGCATCAGAGGCAGAGAAATGCTGGTCACTGAAGTCAGTATCCAAAGGAGCCAGTACTGGAGAAAAATGTGGACTCAAAGTGACCAGGGTCTCCATTATGGTAGCTGATTGCCCTGTGGTGATTTTAAGGCAGATTAAAGAATGTTTGAAATTCATGCCATGCACCAACCAGCAAAGTGCTCCACTTGTTAAAAAAAAAAAAAAAAAAAGATTTGAGACAATTATTGTAGCTCACATGCCAGAAAATCAGAATAATTTGGCTCTAGTCCTTCTGTGATAATTTGTAGTAAACAATTGAACAATCTTATCTCTCATCTTAAGAGTGAGAGACCCCTAGTTAATCAGCACTAGGGAAGAAGAAAGACAATGACAATCCCTCAAGAAAAAAAACTGAGTCCACAAATTGCTGCAGGTAGGTATCAGTTTCCTGAAATAAATCCCTTGGGAGGAGAGTTCCTAGTAAGTGTAGATAAGCAGTCTGCCAGGAAATCTCCCCAAACCAAGTTTGGAAAAGGAGCCTACCAATTTTCAACTTGTGTGTCAAGGTAGGCCACAAGCAGGATGGCAATGATTACTAATTGCTCTTTGACCCTTTGTAGACACCAGAATCGGTGCAGATGGCCCTTTTTACATCTGTTGTGGCAGAAAGTCAACAAATTTAGGCAGTACTCCCCAAAATACCCAAAGTAATGCTATTTGGCCCAATAGGAGCTCAAAGGCAGGATTTATGTGGGGAATGAAAAGATGCTGATGGCTGGATGCCTAAAGAGGAAGAGTTTCCATACACAGAAAAAAGGCGTGTGGGCCTTCACTAGTTCTCTAGAGGAAAACATGAGTCTTAATAAACTAATCCCTTCTTTGCTCTACTCCACCGCCCTTTCTCTTTTTTCCCCAACTTCTAAGGAAGAGTCTAGATCTTACTGCATGTCACGAAGACCTGCTGAGAGACAATATTAGAAAACAGGAGAAATCACAAACTAGAAAAAAAGATATACTAGAGTTGAGTTTTGAGAAAGGAAGCAGTGCTTGGGAGAAAAAACTGTCATTCATGGATGATGTGGTAAAGATGCAGAGATTGGATGGGGGAATTTAAAATATAATTTATTTTTTATTCATATTCTTTCTGTAGTTGAATATTGACTAAGAGATTGATTAGATGAAAGATTCTGGGCGTTGGTTTGTTTGCTTACTTCTGTTTCTTTGAATGAGAGCTAAGACCCCTATTTTATTTGGGTTATATTCTTAATAATCCAAGCAAGGTAAAATAAGGGACTAAACTAGTCCATGGTCTTGGTGATTCTGAGACTAGGACAGAATGAAAAAATGTTTCGATATTTCATTACACAGGATAAGATAACTGCCTTGGACATAAAGAATGATGAGAAAGAGTAGTCTAGGATGTTTTCCTGGATTGGTTGATTGATTCAGTGAGAATGCCAACAATTATAGTGGTTAAGGAAGAAAAACAATAGCCTAAGTTGAAGATAACCAGGAAGCAATGGAATATCAATGTTTGTACCTCATGGCAGAGTTAGAGCCAGAAATTCCCTTGTATGCAGGTGAAAAGTAAACCCATGGGAAGAAACGAGATTCCCTAAGGCTGATGAATCAGTTAGGATCCCAAGAGGAATCCAAGGGCATCTTGAGACGGTTAATTGGCCAATTGTTAATTAAAATTCTTAAATGTTAGCCACAACTGCTGTTCTTCAGAAAAATGTAGCAGTGCAAAATGGAGAAAAAAAATCCATCTGCTAATAACAGAAATTGTAGCTTTTATACTCTTCAATTCTGTAGCGGGTTAGAAAGTCTGTGCTGATAATTACAGCAAATATGCCATGATCCTCTGTCAGTCCCTTTAACCTAGGCAGAGTTTGGAATCTGGTGGAGTGAATCATGCCTTTATTCTTATAAATCCTGAGCCATTGGTTATCATGTCTTTATTGGGTTAGTTCAAGTTTAGGCAGGGGAGTACCAGACGGTATCTTAGTGATTCCTTCTGAGTTCTAATCATAGTCTCTTTTCCTCTATTACATAGCAGCAAACCCATTTCTGCCTAGTTATTGTGAGAAATTATCCAAAGCAATATAGTGATCTCTACCTTCTCTGCTTTATGACTCAGCAGCGTGAAAAGCCCAAAATGTCTTGGGAATAGTCTCAGCTTCCAGTCCATTGGAAAACTCATATAGCTTACCTTCTTTAGGCTCTATGACCTTCAAATCATTGAACCCATATTCATCCGGTCAGGAAGTAAAAGTTCTTCTAGTTCATATCTAAGGATAATTGATGAGATAGGCCACTCCCACCTCTATGCTTTAACTCTCAGATCTATACATCTTCCCCTAAGGAGGATACGTATGTATGGATGTCTATTTTTAAAGCTTTCATGCACAGACCATTAAAATTGAGAACTAGGGTGTTGAGCAGAACACCAAGTCCAAGTGCTATCAGTTCTCTCTCGTAAGAGACTTTTTGCTAACTATACAACATTGACATCATCTGAGAGTTTATTAGAATTACAAAATCTCAAGTTCTACCCAGATCTCCTTAATGAGAATCTGCATTATAACAAGATTCCCAAGTGATTCTTAAGAACATTAAAATTTTAAGAGTACTTTTCAAGACAAAATTTTGGGATGTAGTTATTAGCCCATGGAATTGACCAGGAGAAAACAGCTGAAAAGCTTATTGGATTCTTCGAAAGGAAATGTACTCCTGTTGAGTTTTCTGATGCTTGCTGCTTAATACAAACTTATTTGTACAGAAGGGATAGCCTTTAAATGGAAAAGGCTTAAACCTGTTTATAGCCTCTTTTTTGTTTAGTATGGTAAATATTTGTGGATTTTGAAACTATAAAGAGCATTAGCATTAGAATTCTGAGCTCAGTAATTCTGTAAGATGAGGAAATAATAAGTGTAGATGAGGTTCTGGAACAGTGTTTAAATAATTGTTTAAAAAGATACTGAAGTCAATATCACATGAAAGAATTATGATTACCTAACAAATGAAAGCAAGTCCATGTCATTGTCAGGAGGTATCTGGATACTGGGAATAAAAATATGAATAACATAATCCTTGCCTTAAAAAAACACACAGTCTAAATTAACTGTAAGCCAACTCTCAGATTAAAATGAATGGGACTAAAAAAGAATATGCTTCTGATACTCTTTGGCATGTACATCCCCAAACAACAAGCAGAAACCTCATAGTGGATTTTTTTTTTTTTTTTTTTTTACTTTCCAGCACACATTATCCTTCTCTAGCTAACAGTTTCACAAATTTTCTTCAAGGTGCTAACTCTCCCCCATTTTTGATGCATGTGATTTAAGTTAAGCTGTGCCATTGCTCCAGGGTAGAAGAACAAAGTCCAGGCCTGACCAATTAGAGCACGTGTAATAGACTATAGCATTATTTCCAGCTATCTTTCTTCCTTCTGTCTTCTCCCCATCTCGAGGGAAAGAAATCATTCTCTAGAGTTGTAAGTCTGGGTAACCCGAAAATGATTCTATTTGTGGTGATAGAAATGTCAGTAAGTGAACAGTATTTGGGAAGGAAGATGAAGAATTCAATTTTAGATAATGAGATTTAATTTAAAATAACAGTTATTATTTCCTTTTGATTATAAAAGTAATGTCTGCTTTTGTAGATAATTTCAAATATAGGCAAAAATGGAAGAAAGACATTTAAAATACTTTCTCAAACATCTATTTCTGTTATTTGGTATCTCTTGAGGTTAACATATGATTTTTCTCTTAACTTTCAATATGATAAATTACAAAAATTGATTTTTTTAATAGTAAAGCAACCTTGCATCATACGAACAAACTCAACCTGGTTTCTCTCTCTGTCTCTCTCTCCTTTCTCCTTCACTTCCTCTGGTTACACATTGTTGAATTTAATGCCTAATATTTTGTTTTGTATCTATGTCTATGTATGAAATTAGTTTATAATTTTTATTCTCATATTTGTCAAGCTTTGCTATTTAAGTTAAACTGGTCTCATAAAATGAATTAGTAAATGTACCCATGTATTCCGAAAGAGTCTGTTTAAAATTATTACATCAGCCGGGGTCAGTGGCTCAGCCTGTAATCCTGTGCTTTGGGAGGCTGAGGTGAGTGGATTGCCTGAGCCCGCGGGTTCGAGACTCACTTGGGCAACTTGGCAAGACCTCATCTCTACAATAAATCAAAAAAATTAGCCGGGTGTGGTAGCGTGCGCCTGTAGTTCCAGCCACTCGGAAGGATCGCCGGAGCCCAGCAGGTCTAGGCTGCAGTGGCCAGGAGCGGCCACTGCACTCCAGTCTGGGCAACAGAGTGAGACTCCAACTCAAAAAAAACCAAAATAAACAAAATAAAATTATTACATCGGTTCACTGAATTAGGTAAATGTTTCTTTTCAGTGAAGTTATTTATGCCAGAAATTTTCTTTGTGGAACAATTTTAAGCTACTAGTTTAATTCTGTTGAAAGCTATGAAAGTCTTCACATATCCATTTCTGTCCATTCCTATCATACACTTTGATGAGCTATATTTGTGTAGGAATTTGTCTTTGCATCTAAGTTTTCAAGTTTCTTGTCACAAAAATATTTTGACTATATTTTCATCTCTCTACCTCTCTATTCTCTCCATATATGTCCCTTTTTTACATTACTAGTTGTTTTAGGTTCTCTTTATTTATCATGAGAGTTTCCAAAGGTTTGTGGATTTTTTCCAGTTTTTTGGAGGAGGAAAGGGGCAATATATGGTTTGTTTGCACCTTTATATATTTTGTTTGATTTCATTAATTTCGACTTGCATTTTATACTTTATTTTTTCAACTTGCTTTGTATGTACACTGCTCTTCCTTCCCTAACTTAAGTGGATAATTTGCTCATTATTTTTCAGTCTTTCTTCTTTTCTATTTTGAGCATTTTAAAGCCATGAATGTCCCTCTAGATACTGCCTACCTGCATCGTATAATTTTTCATAAGCAGTATTTTCACTATTATTTTTGTTCCAGATATTTTCTAATTTCCTCTATGATGTTGCCTTTCATCCATGATTTATTTAGATATACATTCTTAAATTTCACAACATTTTTCAGCTATTTCTCTCTTTTTCACACACACAAGGTCATGTTTTCAAGTTCTGCTTAACTTTCTGACATTCTGCCTTCCCTTAATTTTTGGCTTAGGTTGTCTTTAGAGGGTCAATCAGATTAGATATTTCTTATTTTGTGGTTGTAGACATAATTTTTTGAATTTTTGTTATAAGATACTGTAATTGTATCTTTATATTACTGCTTTATTTTATAACATTTCAATGAAAATAAGACATTTAGTTTAAACAAAATCAGAACAATTTAGAAAATTATCATCTAATGACAGACATTTTAAAAACTGTTTAGTTTGATTGGTGATTCGGATGACTTGTCAACTATAAATAAAAAGTTGCCTACTGTGGGAAAAAATAAATATCTAGAAGCGCCTCTATTTAAATATAGTATCTTTATGAAGAATGCAGACTCTATGACTTCAGAAAATGTATTTTTTAAAATTATGTGTATTGATTGTATGGTTAATAGCATGCTTAATATTTATAACAACTCTCTTTTATTTTTATTTAAATTTTAGATTCATACAGTATATGTGCAGGTTTAACAAATTTCTTCTAAGTTTTCAAAAAACACAAGTGTAGCAAGCAAAATAAGGAATGTTGGAATAATTTTTATAAATTTAAAACTAACATTCAGAAAAATGAAAAAACATTAATTTAATTACATTCATTTGAGATTAAAATATTTTCAAAAATTGGTGTTCTAAAATTTTAGAAGTCTATTTTATGATTTCATAAATTCTAACCTTATCAGACAGAACATACCAAATGAAAGAAATCCAATAGAATAGAGTGTCCAATGCACCATCATTGACATTGTCTCATTATTCCAAATTGTAGGTATCAGGAACTTTAAGGTCTTACCTCACCAAGGTGGATTAAGATTATAAATAAAATTAAGTTTGTTAATCAACTGACCGAAAATTAGGAAGATTATCCTGGATTATCTGGGGTTGATGTAATAATTGAGATGCTAAAAAGTGGAAGGCAAAAGAGAGGTTAGAATTAGAGAAAGACTTGATGATGCTATGTTTTAAAGATAGAAGAAGGAGGCAAGAGCCTCAGAATGCTGATGTCTTCTGGAATCTGGAAAAGACAGGGAAATAGATCTCTCCTAGGGCCATCAGAAGGAATGCAGCACATCTGACACCTTAGTTAACCACATGATACCTATTTTAGACTTGTGATCTTCATATCTGTATAATGATAAAGTTCTATTTTTTCAGCCACTAAATCTGTGATAAATCATTACAACAGCAATAAGAAACTGACACAATGCACTATCTTTAAATGTAAATAGATATCTTGCAAAGACCAACTGATCTATTCTATCTGAAAAGGTTATAATTAAAGACATTTCAAACTGGTATTTGCATAGATGGAGGTGTCAATTTCTTGCATTCCCATCAAATTTACTTGAGGGCATTTTTTTTAATACTTGTCATAAATTGCTACCTAGTCTCTCTCTATATATGAAAACTTACTCAGGAATATAACTTGTCAGGCTAATTCTTATCTTGAAATGGATTACTCCTTGTTAAATTGGATATAAGTTGAGGGGGAGGCAAGATGGCCATTGTGGAATAGCGTTCAGCATGGCTCTCACCGAACAAGACAAGAGAGTGGGGACTCTCCCTCCATTTGATGGAGCTACTCTGAATACTTTTGGATGAGTTAAACATCATGAACTCAGCAAAGGTATCTCTGAGTACACAGAGTCCAGAAAGGCACAGCAAGCATGGAATTACAGGTGCCCCATCCCCACCCTACACCAGGCACACACAGGAAGGGAAAATCTGTTTGGAGAAGGAGAGGGGTGTGTAGTTATGAATTGGTTCACCACCTCCCAACAGTGCATAAAACATTAGTTTCACATAGGAGGGGTCCTGGTTGGGATGCAGTGGTGGGTGTCTGAATCCTGGTGGAATGGAGAACATAACCCACATGGAGAAGGCCCCTGTGGGGTGAATCTGACTGACATACCTGCTGCTGGTACCTGGTAGTGCAACAGAAGCTCACCTATCTTGCAGAGCAGGACAGAGAGTGGGACTCCAGCTACCAATTAAAGGAGGCACCCTGAACACACTTGATGGGGTGAAACTTCCCACACCCAGCAGGGGTCTCTTTGAACACACAGAGAAAAAAAAGGCAGGCAGAGTAATCCAGATATATCATCCCACACCACGAGCTAAGCATCATGCCAGGAGAGAAAGGGGTGAGCAATTCTGGGATACACTGGGTTGGTTCATCCCCTTGCCAGCCAGCTGGATCCATCAGCCACATGCAGCAGGGGCTGAATACTTGCCTAACCAGCTTAGCAATGGGAGAGGAAATCTGCAGTAATAAGAACCTGCCATAGGGTTGATATCCTCCCTCTCTCACTGAGTAAATAGAGGTCCGGCACAAATGAGGGAGGATTAATGAAGAAACACCAGCAATCCTCAAAGTTGTAAAGAGGCATTGCACAAAAAAGCAGCCATCAGAGCACAAACAATGGAAATTTCCCAGAATGACCATCCCTAGATGACAGTCACAGAAATCAGAGAATGGATGGCACAAATGAACAAGAACCAAGAGAAACATGAAACACAACCCAAAGAAATCATAGAGGAGGTAAAAGCAGAGTTGGCCAATTAAAAAGAAAAATTTCCTATTCTGAAATAATGGAAATAAGAGCTCCATCCGTAAAATCAGTAGCAAAGTAACAAGTACTGGGAATGGGCTCACCAAGCAGAAGAAAGAATCTCAGAGTTTGAAGACTAAATATGAAATTAACACTGTCAAAAACATAGAAAAATAAACTCAAAAAGAAGGAACAAAGCCTTCAAGAGCTGTGTGACTTTGTCAAAAAAACCAAATCTATACCTGATTGGTATCCCCAAAGCAGAAAGTGAAAATGAGAACACCATGAAACACATACTCCATCAGGTCATTCAATAGAACTTCCCCCATCTTGCTAGAGAGGCAACCATCTAAGTGTAAGAGATTCAAAGAACCCCTGCAAAGTATTACTTGAGGAGATTATCACCAAGGTACATAGCAATCCACCTCCAAAAAGTAAGCATGAAAGAAAAAATCCTAAAGCCAGCAAGAGTGAAAGGTCAAACTACCTACCCAGAAGAACCCGTCAGAATCTCTCCAGACTTATGTGTAGAAACATTACAAGGCAGAAAAAAATTTAATAATCTTAAAGATAAGAGATTCCAACCAATAATTGTCTACCCAGCCAAGCTAAGCTTCATCAGTGACAGATAATTAAAATCCTTCCCAGACATTCAATCCCTAAGAAAACATGCCACCTCCAGACAAGCCCTTCAGGAGATGCTTAAGAAGGTGTGAGCACAGAGGGAAAAAAAAGGCCATGCACATCACAAAAGTACAGACAACAGTATAGTTGCTCTTTAGTTATAGAACATACAGAGTATAGTTAACAGAACATACAGAGCACCTGCAAAAATGAAAACACAAATATATATAAATAGATAGATAGCTATGAAGCAAAGCAACCCCAAAGACTCTTATGACAAGGATAAACTCTCATATATCAATAATCAACCTGAACATGAATGGACTAAATGCAGCCCTGAAGAGACATAGAGTGGCAAATTTTTAAAAAGTAATCCAACAACTTGCTGCCTCCAGGAAGCACATCTTACCACAAAAGACACCCACAGACTTAAGGTTGGAGGCTGGAAAATGACCTGTCAGGCAAATGGAAAACAGAAGAAAGCAGACATAGATATTCTAGTAGCAGAAAAAGCAGTGTTCAAGTCATCAAAAGTTACAAAGGAAATGGAAAGGCACTGCATAATGAAAAAAGGCTCAATCCACCAGCAAGAAAAACCTATACTAAACATATATGCACCCAACACAGGGAGAACCAGGTTTTATAAGACAACTACTAAGCAAGCTAAAGGAGAACATTGGCTCTCACACAATCATAGTTGGAGACCTAAATACCCCCATTAACAGCTTTAGATAGATCATCAAGGCAAAAACAAACAAACAAAAAGAAAAGGATATTCAGAACTCAATGTTCAATCAAATGCACTTAATAGCTATCTGCAGAACACTTCACCCAACAACTACAAGTAGCTTTCTATTCATCAGCACTTGGAACATATTCCAAAATCAATCACATTCTCAGGCATAAATCAAGCATGAGCAACTTTCAAAATATTGAAATAATACCATGCATCTTCTCAGGTCACAGTGGAATAAAAATAAATATTGCTTCCAACAAGATTCCCCCCAAAACACACAAAGACATGGACACTAAGCAACTTGCTATTGAACAACTTCTGAGTCAACACAGAAATCAAGACAAAAAGTTTCCTGGAAACAAAAGAAAGCAAAGACACATCTTATCAGAATCTCTGGGATGTTGTGAAAGCAGTGTTAAGAGGAAAATTCATAGCATCACATGCACAAATTAAGAAAACAGAAAGTTAACAAATAGACAGCCTAACATCACACCTAAAGGAGCTGGAAAGGCAGGACCACCTAAATCTTGACCTCAGCAGAAGAATCCAGATCACCAAGATAAAATCACAGTTGCAGAACATAGAAGACAAAAATATCATAGAAAGGATCAACAAAACCAAAATCTGGTTCTTTAAAAGGATAAATAAGATGGTTGATCCCCTGGCCAAACTGACTAAAATAAAGACAGAGAAAGCCCAGATAAACACAATTAGAAATGCCAAAAGGTGAAGTTAAAACTGACTCTGAATAAATTCAAAAGATTATCAGATATTACTATGAAAACCTGTATGCAAATAAACTAGAAAACCCAGGGGAAATGGAATACTTTCTGACATCACACAATCATCCAAGAAGAAACAAGAAGAAATTGAAACTCTAAACAGACCAATAATATCCGGGAAATTGACTCAGTCGTAAGAAATCTCCCCACCAAAAAAAAGCCTTGAATGTGATGGCTTCCCGGCTGAATTCTACAAGACATACAAGGAGGAGTTGATACTAATCCTATTGGAAATATTCTAGGCAATTGATAAAGATGGAATACTCCCCAACTCATTTTATAAAACCAACATTATATAGATACACACACATGAGAAAGACCCAACAAGGAAAGAGAATTACAGTCAAATCTCCTTGATGAGCATAGATGCAAAAATTCTAAAAATCATTCTAGAAAATTGGATCCAACAACACACCTCAAGGATCATCCACCATAACCAGGTGGGCTTAATTCCTGCACTGCAGGGCTGGTTCAGCACCCACATGACCATAAACGTATTTTCAGCACATCAGCAGATGTAAAACCAAGAACCACATGATTATATCATTAGACATGGAAAAAACAATCGACAAATTTAACATCCCTTCCTGATAAATACCCTTGATCACCTAGGCATAGAAGAAACATTCCTCAAAACAGTAAGAGTCAGCTGGGCACTGTAGCTTACACCTATAATCCCAGCACTTTGGGAGGCAGAGGCAAGAGGATTGCCTGTGCCAACGGGTTTGACACCAACTTGGGCAGCTTGGAGAGAGCTTATCTCTACAATTAATCAAAAAATTAGCCAGGCATGGTGGTGCGCACCTGTAGTTCCAGCTATTTGGAAGGCAGAGGCAGAAGGATTGCCTGAGTCCAGCAGGTCGAGGCTGTGGTGGCTGTTAGCATGCCACTGCATTCCAGCCTGGGTGACAGAGTGAGAATCCAACTTTAAAAAAACCACAAAAACAAAAATCAGTAATAGTCATTTATGAATAGTCTACAGCCAACATTTTGCTCAATGTGCAGAAATTGGAAGCATTCTCCAGAAGAACAGGGACAAGACAAGGATTCCCACTCACACCTCTCCTGTTCAACATATTCTTAAAAGTGTACAAGCTTTAGCAATCAGGCAAGATAAGGAAATCAGAGGTATCAAAACAAGAAAAGAGGAAGTTAAGCTATCCTTCTTTCCAGACAATATGATTCTATACCTTGAAAACCCTAAAGTCTTCTTGCTCTGATAATAGGATTTGGTATAGTCTCAGGGTACAAAATCAATGTGCAAAGACAGTTGCATTTCTATACATCAGCAACAAGCAGACAGAAAACCAAATAAAAAGAACAATTCCATTTACAATAGCCACAAGAAAATAAAATACCTTGGCATCCATCTAACCAGAGAATTGAAAGATCTTTGTAATAAGAAGTACAAAACATTGCTCAAAGAAATTAAGAATGACACAAACAAATGGAAAAACATTCTATGCTCTGGGAATCAATATTGTCAAGACGTCCATTCTGCCCAAGGCAATCTACGGATTCAATGCAGTGCCCATGAAGTTACCAACATCATTTTTCTCAAACCTGGAAAAAACAATACAGACATTCATATAGAAATTAAAAATAGCACAAATTGCCAAAATAATTCTCAGCAAAAGGAACAAAGCAGGGAGTATCACACTTACAGACTTTTAAACTTTACTACAAGGCTACAGTAACAGAAACAGCCTGGTATTGGTACAAAAGTGAACACGTACACCAGTGAAATAGGACTGAGATTCTGGAAGCAAAATGGGTCTTTCAATCAACTCATCCTTGACAAAACCACCAATAGCAACCACTGGGGAAAGGAAACTATATTTAGTAAATGGTGATGGGAAAATGTACTGACCACATGCAGAAGAATGAAACTGGACCCCTACGTATCTCCATATACAAAAATCAACTCCAATTTGATCAAAGACCTAAACATAAAACTTTATAAGAGTCCTAGAAGAAAATATAGGAAACACTGTTATGCACATTGGAAAAGGCAATGAATCCTTGACCAAATTTTCAAAAGCAAATAAGATAGAAGTGGGACCTCCTCAAACTGAAAAGCTTATGCACAGCAAAATAAACAATCAAGAAAGTGGGGAGATAAGCCACAGAATGGGAAAAATATTTGCTAATTATATATCTGACAAAGGCCTAACATTCAGGATAAACAAGGAACTCAAACAAGCTGACAGGAAAAAAAACAAACAACCCTATTAAAAAGTGGACAAAGGACATCAGTAGATATTTTTCAAAAAAAAGATATATAAGCAGACAGCAAATATATGGAAAAATGCTCAGTCTCATTAATCATCAGAGAAATACAAATCAACACTATAATGTGATACCACCTAACTCCAGTAAGGATGGCAATCATTAATAAATCAAACAGCAACAGATGGTGGTGCTGTTGTGGAGAAAAGGGAACGCTTCTACACTGTTGGTGGGAGTACAAACAGCTTCAATCTCTATGGAAAACAGTGTGGCAATTCCTAAAGGAACTAAAAATTGACCTTCATCTGATCTAGTAATCCCTCTTCTGAAAGTATACCCAAAGAAACATAAATCATTCTACAAAAAAGATACCTGCACACGCATGTATATAGCCACACTGTTCACAATAGCAAAAGCATGGAGCCAACCCTACTACCTTCGAAAGTGTACTGGATAAAGAAAATGTGATACATGTACACGATGGAGTATTATGCAGCCATAAAGAAGAACAAAATCATGGACTTTGCAGCAATTGGATGGAATTGGAGACAATCATACTTAGTGATCTATCACAGAAACAAAGACCTGAATACTTCATGTTTTCACTCATAAGTGAGACCTGAACATTAGTCACATAAGCACAAGGGAGGGATTAGCAGTCACTGGGCACTGCCAGGAGAGTGGAGGTGCACATAACAACATAAAGCACACCCAATTCCAAACCAGAGGAAGTAAGGGCCAGTTGGAGGCCCAAACTTCACTTGCATGCAGGCTACTTGTGCAGTTAATCCTTACTTGTACCCTACATCTCTATAATAAACAGAATTTAAAAGTAAATAAATTGGTTATGACACTTTTCAACAAGATAATAGTGCATCTAAACAGCTACAATTTTGACATTTCACTGTGAAAGTTTGCTGTCACCAAGGATTCAAAAATACTTTTAAAAAATGATATTAATTTCAAAAACCTTGAACTTAAGATTTCTGAACCACAGATGTTACTCTATTTCCAAGTTTATACTTTTAGAGATCAGACTATTTTAGGTAAGGGAGTAAAATGTTCAAAATTATGTTTTAGATAAATAAAATGTGGCCACAATGGAAATAGTTTGGACTTCCAGCCAAGGTGACTCTGTAAATTCATATTTTTTAGAACATCCCATGGTTCCAACTACACAGTGATGATAAAGAATATTAAAAAATAAAGACCCAACCTTGAACAAAAAGATGACCTTCCCTATATAACACACAAACAAAACAGAAGCAATGAACGGGCTTAACCCAGGGTCCAGAGAAAACAGAGCTCATATGGAGATTAGGATTAAAAAACTTCATATGTGTTAGGGGGACTCCCTGAAACCAGGAGATCTTGTTGATTCCCAGAATGTTGATAATACAGTGACTGGAATTGTACTTTATATAATAAAGTCTCATGCTAGGGAAACAGGTGAAAACACATGCAACATTGCATGATCAGTTTGAAGATATGATCCATATATTATTATTAAGAACCACAGAAAAAAAAGGATGCTCTCCCAAAACTTAAGTCTACAGTATAAAAACCCTTTCTCCTTGTTGCCACAGAGAAATATAAAATATTGTGTAACTAAAAATGATTAGAAAAAATAAAGTCGTCAGCCTGGCTCGGTGGCTCAGTCTGTAATCCCATGCTTTGGGAGGCTGAGGTGAGTGAATTGCCTGAGCCCGCGGGTTCAAGACCCGCCTGGGCAACTTGGTGAGCCCTTATCTCTACAATAAATCAAAAAATTAGCCGGGCTTGGTAGTGTGCGCCTGTAGTTCCAGCTACTTGGAAGGCTGAGGCGGAAGGATCGCCGGCGCCTAGCACGTCGCGGCTGCAGTGGCCGGGAGCAGCCACTGCACTCCAGTTCGGGCAACAGTGAGACTCCAACTCAAAAAAAAAAAAAAAAAGAAAGTCAAAGTTCAAAAAGTTATATCTTTTTTATTTGGTTAGAAACATTAAAGTTTATTAGTATAAACTTTCCTTTTCCTCAAACCTTATATGATTTCCAATAATTTCAGATATACTTGGGGATAGTTTTCATAATTAAAATAAATAAAAATGCATTGGCTTTTAGAAATTTTGGAAACTTTCCTAGCCTTTAGTATTAAATCTTATTTGTTTGAATACCCCCAAGAAATTTTTCTTCCTTTATTTTTTAATTTTTAATTTTTTTACAGATGGGGTTTCCCTCTATTGCCCAGGCTGGTCTCAAACACCTGACCTTAAGCAATCCTCCCACGTCAGCCTCCTAAAGTGCTGGGATTACAGGCATGAGCCACCATGCACAGCCCTGAAGTTACTTTCTTAAAAAGCCTCTCTTTCTCATAGCATCTGGAATTTTATGTCTTGGTAGTTATCAACGTTTGCCCTGTTATGTTCTAAACACTGCCTGCTACAAAATGTCATGAAATCCAAATCTCTCCATTTCTAACACACCAAACTGCCATGTTTTGCTCCTCACTACAAACACACACACACACACACACACTCACACACACAATCCATTTTTAGATTTAGGGGTACATGTGCATGTTTGTTACATGGACATATTGTATAATGGTGGGGATTGGGTCTTGGGTGGCCATGCCCCAGATAGTGAACATTGTACCCCATAGGTAATTTCTAAACCCTAAGCCATCTCCTCACCTCCCCCATATTGTTGTCCCCAGTGCCTGTTATTTCCATCCTTGTGGACATTTAAAATAAGTAATGGGAAACAATGGCCATTCTGGCTTGCTACAGCCAGAATTGCACTGCAGGGGTTTGATACAAGTAATATTCAGTCCTCTGAGGCCAATGCAACGGAGCGCTGAAGATCAGCCTCTCCCTTAAGGTTTTATCCAATTAAACATCATAACAGCCCAATGGAACACAAAAAGCACACTTTTATTGCAAAAAGAGCAAAAGTTTACTCTGTATTTAACTTTAAGTCCAGGATTGTGTGAATGTATGCTATAAACTGGAAGATTTTAAAGTTAAACTTCTAAGGGTGCCCCCACCTCAAATTTGAAGCCTTTTGTTCTTTAAGTGTGATTAGATATGTTGTACCACATTTTTAGAACTTAATGATATAGGTTGTCTATCTTTTAATATTTATTTGCAAGCACAAATTATTTGGGCAAACACTTATAGTAGTTAGATAAAAATGATGTATTTGAGGATATTATTTTGTATACATAATTTTAGAGTCTATGCTGAAAGAAGGTAGACTAACCTCTGTCTTCCAAAGTAAAATTCTTAGAAACCTGAAAGTTTAGTCATATACACAAAGTTTTTAACTGAAAAAATGAAAAAGAAAAGAATTTGGAAGTCATTTATTATACATATCAGATGATCTCAAATTTTCACTTATATCATCATTTGCAACTAACTTCATACATGAAGGCAGGTGACATATTGTTTTCTATTTTATTCCTGGGGATTTGATTCCTTCATCGCATCACTTTATTGGAGGTACAATAAAACACTAAACACTACCAAGACATCCATGGAGAACAGGTAAATAGGAGGGGATACACTCTTTCTCCCAAGGCTCAGAGCAATACTTTTCTCACGTTCTGACTGGTCAAGGTACTATTCATGTTTTCAATGCATTCATTTGTACATCAGCTTAATACAGTCACCACACTTCTTTCTAAATTCTAGTAATAAAATCAATACCAAATGGAACTTTCTAATCTGCATTTAATTTAATTGTGATTTTCCTTTATTTGTGTTTTTAAAAAAATCTTTTCTAAAGCTCTATGAGTGGTCTGCCCAGAGTGTAAGTACCTGATTGATTGACAGATTATTTTACAACTAGTACTTATTATTCCTTTCTATTAAGAGCTGAGTGGCTTTTAAAGTAAAAACAATAGGGCAAAAAAAGGTCTTTGATTCACTTATGTCAAATAGAAAATTGGAGAGAAAAAAGTTATAAAGTCAGTGATTTTGACAGTATACGCATTTCTTGTATCATATATTAATTGACAGTCATAAATTGTAGCAAGTTGACCTATAATGGAAAGGGAAAAGGTAAAGATGTATTGAAGAATTTGAAAGGTAACAGGCAGTAGGTAATAATTGATCTTCTTTGGCTCATATGTGAGTATTTAAATATAAAACTAAAATAAATGGTATGTGGAAATTTTGACTGTAGTTCATATTTTATGAGGTTGTGGAAATTATATAAAAAGTAAGTGCTCCTTTCTCCTTTACTGCCCCATAATTTTTTTTCTTTTTCCTCTAAAAATTGTTGGATTTTTTTAAACTTAAAAAAGATGATGTTTTCAAAATTTTATTGAAATCCTTTGTCATGTAATTATATTCCACATATAACTTTCCTATATTACTTCCTGTTTTATTTAACCATGATTGGTATTTGAAATAAAAAATTTGGCAAAATTCTCATTTTATCATCCAAGTAAATAGTAAAACCTACCATTATACTTTTATTAGATTAACTTTAAATAATATTATCTATATAACATTATATAGTATCTAAGAAGATAGAAACTGTATAACTTTTAACAAAAATAAACAAAAACACAGTTTAGCAAAGTTGAGCAAGATTGCCATCTATGTTAAAAACATAACACTTCAAAATCCAATACTTTGAAACAAAATTTAATTACATGAGATGAATAGCAAGTGTCTTAGTCCATTCAGGCTGCTGATCTAAGCAAAATACCATAGACTGAGTGACCTATAAAAAACAGAAATTCATTTCTCACAGTCCTGGAGGCTGGGAAATCCAAGACCAAGGTGGAGACAGATCTGGTGTGTGATAAGGATCCACTTTTTAAATGGCTATCTTTCTGCTGTAATCTTGCATGACAGAAGGAGTGTGGGGTGTCTCTTGGGTCTCTTTTTTAGGGACACTAATCCCACTCACGTGGGCTCATGGCCTAATCACCTTCCAAAGACCCCATCTCCTAATGCCATTACATCAAACATTAGGTTTCAATCCATGAATTTTGAGGGGTTATAAACATTCAGATCATAGCAGTAACTTAGAGCTAAACAATCAGATATAATCGGCCATTGGTTTATGATGCTTCAAGTATTCAGATACTCATATATCCATCTGATGTTTGCTGCTCTGCAATGTATGAAACGTAAGAGAGATGAGCAAATGAAATAAACTACCCTACTATTTGCAGGCCATTTGTAACTTGTGGTCGTGTATTACCATATGGCGACTACTCCAAGAAGGCTTTCAAAGTGGCGAGGCCTATTTTCTTTCTATGTACCTTTACATAAATAATTCCTTATATTGGGTTGATATCTAGAAAAAAAATTAGTACAATTGCTGCTCATTACACTTTGGCCCCATAAATTGATTTTTAAAAATGTCTTGGGGCAAGTGGGAGAGCTAGCCACAAGTTGGGTGTAAATTTTATGTTCAAGCATATAGCAAACTCTCCACAAATGTAAAATAATATCTGTGACCAAATTGAGCTGATAAGCAAGAGTAGGAAGTCAATAAGTACAGCTGAGTATTATTTATTTTTTAGTGTTGTTCAAACAGTTACTTTTAAGCTCATGCCGTGAATGTCTTTAAAATGATTTTTTGGGATTTGTGATTAAATTTAGCCTGGAGAGACTGATTTAGAACTCCAGATTTAGGTGATAACTGCTGAGCTCTTGAAATTGGCTGAGAGAAGTTGTTGAATATTTGGCCTAGAAACAGAAGCATGTTACATAAAGAAAGGCCACAGCACTGAGGCAGCATTGCGGGAAGCAAAACCAAAATGAGCCCACACTCGAGTTCAGCACACATGGGAAAATAGGACTGAGTAAATTATGCATCTGAACCAAAACCAAGTTGATGAATGAGAGTGACTGATGAACAAAAGTGGGTGCTAAAGTCACAGTAGTCCATCAGCAAGCAAGGATTGAGGAAAGTGACATCTTAGAAAAACAAATGTTTAAAAATATAACTCCATGCTTGATTTTTAAACAGCAGAACCCATTCAGTGTAGGCAATTCCTGACTGCTCCTCTGGCTGGTCACTTCCTCTGCTCAGTGTCTGCCCTACCAACAAAACCCTTTTGGACATTCATCTATTCTGGATCCCAGTCACTCTGCAACATGCCTTTATTTTGATATTCACACTTGTATTTGTTTTTGATGCCTTCTGCTCCCCCTGTGCTTATCCCTCTTTTTCCTTCTAAGGCATCTTGCTTGTTCGTATTCCTGCTTACCTCATTATCTGAAAAGGGGTAAGAAGGAGCTTCCTGGGGTATGGAAAAAACACTAATTTTTTTCTGAGTGATGGTTACTACAGTGTAAACATTTATTAAAATTTTTCAAGCTATGTACATTTTACTGTATGAAAAGTATACATTATTTTAAAAGACGAAAGGAAAAAATAAAAGAAGATGTCATAAAACGAGCACAGATTTGGCAACAAGTCATACCAGGATTCAGAATTACAGCTCTCAATTAACAATTCTGATTTTGAGCAAGTTACTTAATCTCTTTCAACCTCAGATTTCTCATCTGCAAAGTTTGAAAATACTACCTCCCTCATAGATGTATTAACCAAATCAAATTATTTAATGGTAATAAATCAATAACTATTAATTCCTTTCATATCCCTTTTTTCCAGCTTTGACTAATTAATAGTAACACAGTATAATTCCTAGTTAATATTCTTTCCACTATGCTACAAAATAGAATTGTATGTACGTTAAAATTTGAGGTTCACTCTTCTAGAAGACTTCCAATGTATAGCAAAACCTTCAATGCTATGATAAATTATGCCCTAAAGAAATCTATTCAGAACAACTTAAATAAGATCTTCCAATTGTGTTAGATCAAATAACTACTCCAACAAATATGTATTTTGGGAGGAAAAAGAAACTATTATACCACCACAGGATTTCTGAAGAAAACACCTTAAGAAACAGCTAAATGTAATACATCTTTCCAATCCTGAAAATATATTTGGGAAACTCTGGTACATCCCAGAAATATTGAGTTCAGGATTAGTCTACAGGACAGTCTGCAGGATACACCGCAGCACGTAGAGTTAATCAATTTGTCATTTTGACCCTATTAATGCATATGTGCTTGGATAAATATTCTAAGTAAGAGATTCTTAAATGTGAATGAAGGGGCATACCAAAATTACCTGAGGGGTTTTGTAAAATACACATTGGTGTACTAACCAGATTCTTCTTTGGAGAAACAGAATATGTATAGCAATACAATCTGTAAGAACTTTTAAAAATACAGTCCCTGGCTTCCACCCTGAATTCTGTGCATCCTAAATAAACGCTTCCCAACTCTGAATGCACATTAGTAAGATTCAGGTTCAAAAATACCAGTTTGCAAAGCCCACCCCTAAAGACTAATTTAATTGATCTGAGGTTAGACGTGGGCATCAGCATGTCTTAAAACTTCCCAGGTGATGCTAATATGCACCATGAGTTGAGAACCACTGGTCTAAGAAGAAGAGCCAGTGTTCACAGGACCCCATCGCCAAAGCTGCCCGTCATTCTGCTCTTCGGTAAAAATAAAGTCATTTCGGAAATGGGTATTTGTCAAAAAATGTCTTTGCTGAAATGTCTTACTTAGGGGCCCTGTCTCTGTATGAAGTACCAGTGAACATCAAAGTGGCATTTCAGAAAGTAGAGGACAGTGAGTGACTCTGTCAAAAATTGCCGCTCCAAGTCATTAAGATAATTTGAGTATCTGGGCAGTTCGCACACTGCCCTCCATCCATATTCGTCTAGAGCTTTAATACTGGGTATTACATACAAGCAATTTGTAGACATATGGGTGTAGAGAAACCTCTAAAAGGCTCTTTTAGTTGTCTTTAAAAAGAATCATTTTATAATTTAACTTCATTTGAGCAATTTTTAAGTAAGTGCAGTTATCAGAGAACTAGTTTTTCCCAAGTCATTTAATTCATACTAAGTAAAGGTCAGAACAAGGCTTTTAAAAATAAGCATTATTCTTCTTTCCAAGAAAGAATCTACCATTAACAAAGATGTTTTCAAAGCTGCCATCATCTAATACCGTTAAGATTTTATTTCAATATGTATTATGGATCAAAACTGGTATTCAATTAAATATCTTCAAATTTTTTAGTAAATGATTTTAAGAAATTAGAAATGTCTTATGGAAAGTGTGACTTTCTGAGAGGACATGTTCTTGTTTACTTGGCTACCTTGTATATAAGTATCCCACTTTTTTTTAACCATTTGGAAATAAAGAGACTTGTAGGTATAGACGAAAATTTTATGAAGAAAGACAATATCTATTTTCTTAAAATATATTAGTGTTATCTAATGGGACAGAGGAGGCTAGAATAAGTCTCCTGGGAAATAAATTAATGTGATTTTATTAAAACATCCTTCCAAACTCTGTGGGCATGAATACAATGAGCATTTGGTATGCTTTGCAAAGGAGAGATATGTTTTTCCCTGGCCTACCTGAATTATTAAAACACATGTACAAGTAAATACACACTTCTAATTACCAAATGATAAATAAATGGTTTTTGAAATGTGTAATACAGTTTTGATTGTTTTTTCTTTAAGTAATGATAAACATAATTTGGAGTAGTCAATTATTTTATCAATGAAAGGCATTATGATATTGCTATTGATAAAACTTTTTTAGCCTTTGCTTTATATAATTTAAAGTGTGCTGATCACTAAACCTTTGTAAGGTTTAATTGCTCTGCAGGGGGACAGTGTGGAGCAATTGTATGAATGATACCAGATAACGATTAACTTATGAGAAAGGATGGGGAAAGTTGAGCAAATTCTCTGTGGAAAAGAAAAGACTTCATGTAACCCAATTGAAGTTTTAAAAATTTTAAGGTGGATTGATAAAATTGATCCAAGCAAACTCTTTATGCTTCAAGACCAGAGAAGTGAGTAGATAGGATCTGAAAATTAGAAAGTTGGGAGCAAGGCAAAAAAAAAAAGAAAAAGAAAAAGAAAGCAAAACTCTTTTCACAAAGGATAATAAGCATATGGAATAAATTACTATAAAGGGCCCCTGAAGCAAGGAGCATCATTGAATACAGGAGAGAATGAAATGAATTTCTAAATGAAAAGGGAAGATAGAGAAGAACAGGAAGAAAATAGGCTAATGGAAATAAGGGAAACTTTAAAACGCAGGTGTGATGAGCAGAGAAAGCTTTCATTGGGGTCTCTTTACTTCTTTCTGATAGTGCTGTTAAATGGCTTTTGACATAGCCTGTAATCTAAAATAATGTCATAGCGTGGTGCTCCATGCTGTCACATTAAACCAAATGCTACATGGCATTTAACATTCTTCCGTCTTCAGGGATGTCTAAATAGAAACCTATGTAAAATAATTCTACTCTGAAAATAGATAATTTGGGAACACTGCCCACCTTTGTGACCAACAAAATCAACTTTTCTATGGATGTTGCATATTTAAATAATTTTTCCTTAGTCTGTTGCTTTAAAAAATAAACCAAGACTTGCCCATAAGCACCTATAATGTAGTGCACATCTTAATAATAGATGAGATGATTTTCAATAGGACATGCAGAAAATATGAAGGCATATTAACCATTTGTAAACTATTCATAATGGGACTGATTGTCTCTCCTGGAGCACATTGTCTTCTATTACATTTGAAAAGAACCCCTGCCTTAGCTAGAAGCATTAATCTTTTTTTAGGAAAAAGAGCTAAGGCTGAATTCAGAATTTCAAGTGATAGATGATTTGAAACATTAATATGTAAGGTATTGCTAGCTAATTATTCAGCAGTTACTTCAGCGACTTAGATGGGGAATAGGTTACCTTTGGGAGAAAGTATTCTGCTTTTAAATCGTGCTAACTACAGTATTATTACTAGAAGTTATATAGTACATGTTACTGTCAACTCTCTCCCAAAAGGTATAGACACGTAACTTCCTGGTATAAAATATAAAGTACATAATATGAGCACAATCTTCAAATACGTTGAAAATATATACTTGGCTCAAATATACAAAAAAGATAGTTTTCTTTCATTTAGGTTTAATTGTATATTTTAAATATTTCTTTCATAGGTGCAGTTATTTGCAGACACTTGGACAGGCTCAGAATGCCAACAAAAAGCACCAGAGGAAACAGAGCAGGACAATGGTTTAATAATGACTAACCGAGAACTTTTTGAGCTGTGTGATCAATCATAAGGGGACATTTTCAGATGGAAATGTTTGCCAATAACACGTCAAGACCACTACCAAAATTTGTTGGTCTGGATGTCTGACTTGGGGTTTGTGTAAGACATGAGACTTATCCACTGTTCACAGGCAAGATTCTTGTTAAGTCAGTCATAGATCATAGTCTGCCAAAATGACTCAAGAAGATCATAGTTTTGAGAAATTCAGTCTAAAATGGCATAATAAGTCCATCCAAAGAAGTAAACATAGGTAAATAGGTAGGACAGGCTTCACTTAATGCCTAGATTTGGGTGTGGATTCCCTAAACTACAAAAGATTGATCAGTAACAGGCATGGAGAATTAATTAGGTCTAAATATTTAGCTCATCAGTTTAGAACAGAGTTGACAAAATCATGGAGCTGACATCACCGCTCCCCTTGTATCCCAGCTCTCACCTCAACTCAAGTCAAACTAAAGAAGCATTGCTAAATAATCATGGTATTCTTTCCTATTGTACTAACAGTCATCCTTAAAACTGCCCTCCCAGGAGAGCCTCACAATCTATTGGACTTTGCATTGGAGATGAAACCTATTTAACAATCCTTGTAAATTCAGAAAGGGACTGGAGAAAAATGTGTACAGAAAGTATTAGGGCAATTTTGAGCAATAGAGAAAGCCACTTTCCTACTCAAAATCTTTTCTTTCTGATCCATTTCATAACAAATAATTAAGAATGAAAGTGAAAAGATTTTCAGCGTCAAAGAGCACCAAAAGTTAATGAGGACATATTTGTTTTATGGAGACATAATCTCAGAATAAATTCTTTTTTTTTTTTCAGTTGAGGCTTTTGGTTTTATTCTCTAAAATGTTAGATATAAATTGATAGGCAAGTAGGTAGCTGGGTGGACAAATGGGTATATAAGAAGATAATAGCACTGACTCACTTGGCTGTCAATGTTTTGAGACATTGTATTTGCGAGCTGATTTTGTGTTATAGAAATACATAGGCAGCAACACCATAGAGAAAGATTAGTCCTGTGTTTGAATTTCAGGGCCACAAGTTCTACAGTATGTAGTTAAAGCAACACATACTAGTATTTGTGAATAAGGAGATTAATTTTCAATATGCAGTCTCCCTTGGGATATTTATATTCTCACAATCAGCATGGAACTGTCCATCAAAACTAACACTGTAAATTTTTTTTAACTTGGCACTGCAAATGTTTGAGGGCTTTCTTTAAAGCGCTCTAGACAGATTAGCAATCTTCCTGTAAAAATGACCTCTGTCATTTTCCCTAGTGCTGGCTAGTTATTTCAATGCAATTGAATTCAGAGGAGGGAAGGGGTTTCCCCTCTCATTTTCCCTCTCCTTTTTAGACATCTCAGAACCATCTGTTTGGGCATGGAACTTATGGCTATTTCAAGAAAGTACTGATATTCACTTTAGAATGCAACACGCATCGCAATTTAAACTTTATTTCTAATTAGACAAGAGCAAAATAAATAGATTCCAAAAGGGAAAATATTTTTTTCACAAATTGCTACCATCATTTTTGAACCCTGCAAAGCATTTTTAGTAGATATGTGCCCTTAGCTCATCTTTTGCATGCTAACAGTTTAATCTGAATACCAATATAGACACAAAATAAATGATTGTTTCCTGCCAGAGGTATCTGCAGACGAAATCTTGGAGTAAAACATTGTCTTTGCAGCTCATTGTGTCTCTAATTAGAGTGGAAGGAGGCAGAAGCTTGCTGGTGTCAGTCTGTGTTTAGCATGCCCTGGAGCCTCAAACTCCTGTGGGTATCAAAGTGCACTAATTAAATGAGGGGTCCACAATACGGCACTAAACATCAGAGTGCGAGAAAGAGTCCAGTGTCCTCAGTGCCTTTGAGAATCCGTGGCCCACGCTAATTACCCATTGTTGAATTGACTTTCCATTCTGTGAGGAATGAATGGTTCGACTCTCCCTCCTCCCTCCACCCCTCCCCCTTTCTATTTTACCATCTTTGCTTTGGCCGCCTAATTAATCTTATGGAAATCTCCCGAAGCCAGATTCCAGCAAGGTTGCCCCGATGTTTATAATTTGATTTGTGATGATAAAAGTGAAGGCACCCGGTGATGGAACAGTGTCATTTTCAACACTCTCGAGAATCCAAGAGGCTATCAATCTTTCCCACGTGCACGGAAAACTGATATCCTAGAAAATTAACTTCAATTAATAACAGAAATCCCCAGACACACCGGAAAGTGGAGCTGCTTTGAAAGAGAACCTTCAAAGATGTCTCTGGACTGTCTTTTATATGCAAGAGATCCTCAGTGAGGAAATGCTGTTTATGTGCATGTGTGTGTTTGTCTCCCCCACCCCCCAATACTAATTTCAGGGAAGTATAGTATCATTCATATCTAGTATAGAAATAATTTAACTGAAGTTATCTAGTTTTAACATAAAAATATTCCTGTATTGGAACTCTAGCATTTGTTATCTTTTTTCTTTTGATTTGATGAAAAATGTAATTTTATACATCTTTAAAAACTTTTCTTCTTATCCATAAAGACTTTATATGGACAAACAGCATCTTAAATTATATAAATCATATAAATCATATAAAGCATACGGACAAACATAAGAAATTTATGATAAAAATGTTTTATATAACTCTTTCAGTATACAAATAACTAAGGTAAATGAGGAATAAAAATGTCTTTTCCGTATAATTCAGTATCATATATTACTTGATTCAACACAAGTCTCTTCTCTATGACTACTTATGTGCTCTAATTGTGGATTGTGCATTTTTGAAAAAGAAGGCAATTATTTGGGGGCAGCAAAATCTCAGTTTATTGATTAAAAGATTTAAAATACCTATGATATTTTATCACAACAACTGGAATGAGTGTACCATCCAGAATGTTCCCACAGATAAAAGCTTAATTCCCTCTCGACTCCCCTTCCTTAACTACATCTCCTTCTTTTGCATCTTTCTCTCCTTATATCTCTACTTCCTTTTTCTTATTATTAAAACATAATTCTCTACATATTATAAGAAACCTAATTCTCACCAATTAATAGAGAGCATCTGTCAACACTGTATTTAACTCATTAATAAGGAAACCAGCAGGATGGCAAAGCTTGTTCATCAAAGATGTGTGGAACTGGTCTTGTGTATAACAACCATTGAAACAAGGAATGATGAAATAAGATGATGCAATCAAAAAGTTGATTCAGTCTAGGGATCAATGAATATATCACCTTTAGAGTGACGTGCTCTGTTGTCATAAAAGAAAATTTTCACACCTTGGTTTTCCTAAAAGTTAACTTCAGACTTTTTGGAGTTATAAAATGCCTTATCCTTAATCACGTGTGAATTTTAGATAAAACACAATGATATTCTAAAGAAAGGCAGATGACCCTCAGCTTCAGACTTGTTAGATAATTTTCTAGTATTTCATTTAAAAAATTTTTCTGTTTTATTTCCAAAGTTTGTGTAATTCTCTTTAACAAGGTGAACACAATGCCCATTATTACAATTAAAATAGATGATCCACATTAATGCTGTTTTTTACAAATCAAAAGCAGGAAGACATGAGGACTTTGAATCAAAAAGCACTTGAAACTTTGGATTAGTAGCTAGATTGGATACATTTGTAGAATTTCAAAATCTTTTAGAATTGCTACCACATGATTAAATATATTTGGTACTACTGTTTGCCCTTTAGATTCTTATTAGCAGTCTGGGTATTTGGATTGTTCATGGAATCTGTTATAATAATAACAGATTATGTTATTATTATAGTACTACTGTGACCATTTATGTATGGTGCATTCTGATTGGCTGGAATTTTATTTCTACCCTTGACAGCTAGGACCCCTTGGTTTTGTTTTTGTTTTTGTTTTTGTTTTTTTGTTTTGTTTTGTTTGAGTTGGAGTCTCACTCTGTCGCCCAGACTGGAGTGCAGTGGCCGCTCCCGGCCACCGCAGCCTCCACCTGCTGGGCTCTGGTGATCCTTCCGCCTCAGCCTTCCAAGTAGCTGGAACTACAGGCGCGCGCTACCACGCCTGGCTAAGTTTTTGATTTATTG
>CAUYQG010050995.1:0-11863 GCA_963574415.1 Tarsius wallacei | reverse complement strand
CCTTTTTATTTTTTTCTCCCTCTGTCTTCTTTAAGTCTGTTGTTCAGGGATGGCGGGGTTGTTTTTTGCTTCTGTTTGCTCAATCTCCTGTTCTTCCTTATGTGAATCTTCTGGCTTTGTTCTATTCTGAGGCTGGACTGCAGGTTGAGGGTTATACCTTTTGCAGCTTTGAGATTTAATTGAGGGGGAAGCTGCGATTCAATATTTATCTGTAGATCCCAATATCCACTGACAGGTGTATGGATATACTAGATCCTGCTTCCCACTGCCTTGTAATGTGTTCATGAAGTGGGGGTATTGGTTTGCTCCCAGGAAGTAAAATAATGTAAGAAAAGGGAAAGAAATGGAACAGGGAGAGGGGGGCAGAAGGTGGAGACAGGAGAGTAAAAGGGAGAACAGACAGAGGTACCCACTAATAAATGAAAATAGACCTGAACACAGATAAGAGTAAGAGAAAACAAAAATATAACAAACAAAAAACAGCAACAATAGCAAACTAGGACATATAATCACACAGACACACAAGCTGACCAACCTCCTGAAGATGTACTGTTCCCTTACACAACCATGAGGTCTTAGCTCCCAATTTGGAGGTCAGGCAGAACTGGGTGGGTGAGTCACTGCAGGTCTCTTCTTGGTCACAGGGCTGCAGCTGTCCTCAGGTCCCGCTGTAGTTAAGGGCGAGTTGGGGGAGGTGGAGCGCCAGACTGCTGGGCATTGCTGGTCAGCGTAGTGGTCAGGGTGGCTAGGGGGCCGGGCAGTGTGGCTACCAAGGGAGCCCAGAGCTCCACGGGCAAGGAGCCTTGGACCTCCCTGGGCGGTGGCGGCTTGGGGCCTGGCGGGCGCTCCAGTCAGGGGGGACGTCCCTAGCTCTGCGGGGCGGGTGTATAGGGACTCTGCGGCAGCGGTAGCTCGAGGCGGGTTGGGCGCTCCCGCCAGGGTGGGGACCTGCAGCTCCGAAGCGCCTGGATGGGGGCCTGGAGTTCTGAGGCGCCTGGGCTCCGTGGGGGTGGCGCCTTGAGGTGGGGCCGGGTGCTTCAGTCCAGGTGGGGCCAGGAGCTCCGAGGCACGGCCACCGGGGGCCTCTGCCGGACGGCGGCTCCAGGCGGGTTGGGCGCTTCAGCCCGCACCGGGGCGCAGAGCTCCGAGGCGGGTGCCGGCGGCCTGCGTGGGCAGCGGTGGCTTTCGGCCTGGTGGGGCACTCCGGGAAGGGGTGGAGCCCGCAACTCTGAGGGGAGGCGCCATAGCCACGGGCAACGCGGCTCGAGATGGGGCTGGGCGCCTCACCCGGGGCGGCGACCCGGAACTCCGAGGGGCGAGCACCGGCCACAGTTTTGGGCCGCGCGCAGGGCACGTCAGTCGGTGATGGAGCCTGTAGTTCCGAGGGACGGCGTGGAGGGCGGGCTGCCATGGCCTGAGATTGGGCTGGGCGTCCCGCCGGGGAGGGAGCTGGCCGCGGCTGGGTGCCAGGCAGATCAGTGTAGCCAGCAAGGGAACCCAGATCTCCGTAAGGCGGTGTCCAAGGGCCTCTACAGGTGGCAGGCGGCTTGGGGCCAGGTGGGACAGTGTAGCCGGGGAGGGAGCTGGGAGCTCCATGCAGCCAGGGCCCGGGGCTGCCGGGGGCAGCGCAGCAGCGGCAGAGGGGCCACGGTAGCAGCAGTGCGTGGGACCGAGGGTCTCCAGGCCTCGGACTGGTGCTGCTGGCAGTGGGCAGGGGGTGGGGGGAGGACAGCAAGAGTCTTTACGGGACCTCACTTTTGGAGAATCTCACAGTCCCACCTGTGCCGTTGCCATCTTACCGGAATTCCCCGAAATTTCCCTATTGGATTATCTGACAACATTTGCAAACATGCAAAAAATACACCCCATATTGATTAACTCTTTGACATGAATAAATTATCCTTAAAGTACCTAAATATATGGCATAGCAAACACATACACAGGCATAAACACATATAGACATGCTCATTCCTCCCACATATTATTCCATGAAAACTGGGACAGCCATGAAAATGTAGGTCTTCATGCCAGACCCTCAAATAAACCGAATACTGCAGTAAAATAAACAATTTATATTATTTTCCGCCACCCATGACTCCCTTTTCAATTTTTTTTGGTTGAAATTCATATCTGTAGGAGAACTCAAACTGCTAACTTGAGGAAACTAGAAATCAAAGCTTATGGCTTAAATGGTAAGTATGCTAGAAGCGAGGAGTAGTCATTGGTGAGATCTCCTATGTGCTTGTCGTGGCCTGGAAAACTAGGGGAATCCTCATAGAGCAAATAGGAATTTTTTATCTGTCTTGTTCTTGTTCCTGTCTATGTGTGATCTTGGGAACCAATGGCATGCTTTTCCCCTCAAAAGTTTAGACAGCCATGGAAATAACTGAAGGTTGAAAATTGGTGAAGGAAAGTTGTCCTTAATAATAACAGAAATCATATAATTTTAGTTCAGGGGTATGCAGACCTACAATTTTCCTTTCAGTATGGACACTTTTCTACTATGTACATCCTTAGCAGTACCCACTGGGAGCATAGGACAGGGAATAGATGGCAGGGCTGCCCTGTGGGGCACTTTTAAAAATCTTGGAAAGCATTATTGGTTATCACATTGATGATGAACAAGTATTTGAGATAATCTTGCACAATGAGGAAGTTTCACAATTAGACTTTCCTGAAACAACTGCATGTAAGGAAAAGCCCGGTCAGAATTAACCCATTCTAGAGCAGAATTCCACTTTAATATTTACATGCATAGCATGATATTAACATACAATAGCTTTTTCCATCCTGAAAGTCAAAGGAAGACATACGTTGCTTCTTTGGAAGCAATGCCAGGGAATTGTTCATTGTTTTGGAAAGTCATATCACTGACCAGCTTGTGATTTTGCATTTATCATTTAATCTACCTTTATTACTCAGTCTGTATTTACAGCTATTCACCATGCACAGTAGTCTATGTAAGCTCAAACATCTGATTATTTTATCATAAAGCATGTGTTATAGGAAATGGGCATTGGTTCTGATTCAGGTGAGAAACACTGAATGAAAAAAAAGTCTGGTTTATCCTTACCATGTATGATTTTAATTCTAAATGGTCATCTTCAGGCCTTTCTCTTTCTTGATTACCTCTAGTTTCTGACTTAACTGCTTTTTCCCTCTAATTTTTTAGACTGGGAGGCGCTTTGCCCCCTTTTTTGTGCCACAAACTTGGTTTCCAATAATTTTTGTATACATTCTGCTTCCTCCACAGTTCCCTGATCTACTGGGGGATACATTCGTCTCTGAGGTGAATTCAACTGTTAGTACCAACTTTAGTGTTCCCTGGCCCAAGAACTGGAGGAAACACATATCATCCATGAGAATACAGAAAAACTGATGCCCAGAGAGGTTTAGTGAATTGTCTAAGCTTATATTGCTTCATACAGAATGTGAAGCTTTCTCCAGAAATTAGGGAAATAAGATTGTGCCCAGAGCATCAATTCTACCAGTCTATACATAATTATCAGAGCAGTGGTAGACAAAGTTACCTTCAAGAAATTTAATGACTTCAGGTTTGTAAGAGGCTGTGATATGATTGACATCTTTCTTTAGTAATGCCTATCTGGAAATAGCACATGCGATGTATTGACAGAGATCTTCCAAGCTCCATGGGGGTTGGGAAAATACCAGCTATTAGACTTTGAACATCCAAGTCCTATAAGTAGGACTGTTTCTATTATGAAATAGATGTACACACAAATCTGGCTAAGCCTGGTATTATGAATTGCTAGTTCATCCAATTAGCTTTGTTGGGGATGAGTTCATATCTACCATGGTTAGATCTGCTTCTCTAAGGAGGAAAAAGAATGGTTATGTAGACAAATCTAGATTCTCACACCGTTTTTATCATCAATAAATAAATTGGCAAACTCTAATTAAAAAAAGTAAATACATTTCTGATCATGGCTTGGCCTTTCCAAGTAACTTGACTACAGACTACAGAGATGAAATGCACTGATTGTGCAGGCATAATTACTTTTCTCTCCAGCAACAAATATCTCCCTTTGCAAACACATGCATCAATGGTCTGGTTAATGTCTATGCAGCTTTAAGAGATGAAGCCTCCTTTGGTGCTCACCGGTCAGACTTCTGATCCTGCAAGTCTGAGGCCTGTAGTATGAACAGAAATTTTCTACCAGAATGTAAACTCCCCATAGGAAGGGATTGCATGTTTTGTTCATGACTTTCTTCCCAGGGCCTGAGAGTACATGGCAGATTTTTTGACGTATTTGCCTGAATGCATACTTCTCTGGAGGAGACAAAGTTCTAGCTCCCCTTCAGGGCCATGTTCCACCTCTGCCCCCATGATGACCACTGGTTCAGTCACATCTGTCTCCCTGCCATTGTTAGCACACCTGGGACTAGGTGTCCTGACTTTGTTTTTCCTTCCTTTCATCAGACCATAGCATGAGTAGGAGAGAGAGACTCAGCAACGACAAACAGGAGTGGGGAAACAAGCAGTTCTTGAGTTATTTTCCCTGCAGCAGAACTGAAAACTGGGAGAGATGGGAGAAAACTAACAGAAAAAAAGAGGTCAAAGAGAGTTTTCTTTTTTATTCATACTTCTTTTATTATTTTCCACCTGGCTTTTGACAAATAAAGATATGAATCACTGAGGCTGAAACTTATGAAATCAAAATTCAGGAAGGAAGATAAGTATGCTAAAGACTAAAAGGTGTCAGTTGGATTTGGTAATACAGTACCCTCAATCAAAAGGTGAGGATCTGAAGTAATAATTTTGGTTTGAGGAGGGAATGAGAGGTAAGAGAATGCAAACAATTTTTGCTAGAAGTTTGAATCTGAAGGAAATCGGAGAAGGTGGTAGCTAGAAGAAAGCTCAAAATCAAAAGAGGTCTTTGGGGGTTTTTTTGTTGTTGTTTTTAAAGTAGGGGATACTTGAGTAGGTTTCAGTCTCTGTTCTAGACAAAGAGTCATTAGAGAGTTTCAAAAGGGAGATTTCGTGAAGGAATAATCCATGTATCAAGATTCTAAGTGAAATGATAGAGAAGAGCTCTAGAATATAGATTCTTCTCCAAACCACTGAGAGATGATTCTCCTAGATAATTGTGGTTTCTGTTATATGCTGGAAATCTCACAAGAACTCCCTTGCAAGGGGACAGCATAATATAAGATAACCTTGCAAAGAAACTTCACATATAGAGCTGAGACTTCTTTATGAAGAATGTTCAATCTATACTTACTTGAATTGCATACATTTTCCCAAATATATAGCCAACTCCATGATTGACTTAGTTCATGATATCTAAAGAAACAATGGGGACAAAATGATTATATTGTTCTTACCTCTTGAGAACAATCTTATTTGTAGAATTGTTTTATATGTTTTGCTCGTCTATCATTAGTCTGTTACACTGTGGTGTTTCTGCTGCTGAAGCTTTAGTATGGTAAAAAGAAAAATCTTTAAAACTTTGTCAAAAAAAAAAGTAAGAGCATCATGATGAAAGAAGCTTTGCATGTAAAATCATCAGAGATCCCAAATGAAACCAAAAAAAAAAAAAAAAAACCAGAAACAACACTCAGGTGAGCCTCTCTGGCAAGTTCTTAACAATATGAGTTATAAACACTTAAATTCTTTGAAAAATAGCAGATTCTCAATAATGATGTTTCAGTGAAGAAAGGAAGACTTGAAACATATCCACATGGTGTACATCAGCAATCTGAATATAAATATATAAATACAGGATACAGATATCAATCATAATACAGAAAAATCTTACATAGTCACTCCAGCCAGCTATTCTATAAACACATTCTAGAACACAACATCAAGGAAAAAGCTTGGCAGGCCATTAGCTTATGAGAATAGTTATAGAGATGGTCCACATCCTTCACATATGTGCTTTACAGTGAACAGAAAGCTACACAAGAATTACATTGGGAAATTTTATCTTAGTTCTTTAATGATACAATTACTAGCACAAATACATGAACATTTCTGTTCACAGAATATATTTCAACCATCTAAAAGGATAATTCATAAAAGATTTGAATGAAAATAACTTGCTAAAATAGTGAGTCTATTTATCTTTTCTTGTATATTTTTATTACAAATATGTGTTTACATATAGGTTCATGAAAATAGAGTAAATCTAGGGAAATAAAAATCATCCATAATCCCAAAACTCACAGATATTATGTTGCATAATAATTTGTATTCTGATTTTCTCATGTAATATAACACTATTCACTTTAATTTTTTCAGAAACATATTTGCAAAATACAAAATAATCTATTGCATATATTATACTGAATCACATAAAATTGCCACTAGCTTCCTAGCAGTGATATAATTGAGCTGATAACAAACACCTTTATGATACTTTAACTTAATTAGAAAACTCTTTCAAAGTGCAAAGCAAGATTTACTCCAATCAGTGATATATGAAAAAGACTGTTTAACCACGTGCTCATCATCATTGCATTTTTTCTTCCATATTTGTAAATTTAATAGAAATGCCAACAAAAGACAAGACAGACTCAAACAAAATGAAAGCCTAACAATTTGTTTAAATTTACCTTTCTTCTTTTATAGTCAGATAAAGCCTTTTTTCACATTTGTTAGCCAATTTCGTCTCTGTGAATTGCTTTCCCCTAAACTTTGCCTGTAGTTGTTATGATGACTCAGTGTTTCCTTTTAAGTTTGGGTTACCATATCTTCAGGCTTTCCCCCCTCGTTTGTTTTTTGCCTTTGATTTTGCTTCTTTGACAAGCAAAATATTTATGTCTTTTGGTTTGCACATAATTTTATTTTAATTCAATTTTTCAAAAAAATGTATCTGCATAGATCTATGTTCCATGCAAAGTAAAAAAAAGGGTATTTATAGTCAAAATTTTGAATGCAATAATAATGCTATGTCATAGACCACAGTAATCAATATCATGACTTGAATTGGATTTGGATGAAAAAAATAGTAAGTCTAGTTTAGTCATTACTAGTTCTTTAATATTGTACAAGTTAATCTCACTAGTCTCAATTTTCATGCCTGTGAAATGGGATAATAAAATAGTATATAATTTAAAGGATTGTTCTGAGCATTAACATACTACATGCAGATTAATTAGCACAGTATATAATAAGCATTCAGTGACTGACCTAAAATAAAAGTTCTTTTTCAATATTTAATGAGCTTTTACTTCTTATATAACTAAATTATGACCTTAGAAACTATATCTACATAATGATGAAATCAATACAGGAAGCTATAAACAGCAATTTTCGTTGACTAGTAAATCATTGTTTCAGAGAGAGTAGGCAAATAAATATTACCAATAATGGTAGTATCATACCATTACCTTCTTGTGGAAATAAACAATGTAATTGGTCAAAAGATAAAAAGTAAGTCAGTTTATGATGGTATTTTATAAATTATCTTCTTCATAATACCATGCTTCCATATTTCTGCTTCAGGAGAATCTAGTTATGAGCAATTTTATATAGGAGTAGTAGTAATAACAATAATAATTTATCAATTTCTGAATACTATGCTGGGTGCTATGAAATAGTCTTTCTGGAACCAAAATATTCTGTGTCAAAAATCTTTCTTTGTTTTCTGATGACTCAGGCTGCTACTTACTTTGTTTACCTGTTCAGACATATTATGTTTTTATGTCCATTTCTTTTACCTGCCATAAAGCACCATCACTGTGCTGCTTGCTAAGCTTTTTGTCTTAGAGGCGGTGAGGAGGACACACACAAACAACACAGGCGTCAACTTTAACTCTTTGACTGCTTGAAATCGACACCTTTGAGACCTGTCAGAGATTCACATTTAGAAAGCAACTAAACTACATTTTAATTTTATAATACAAGACTTTTTTTGGTTTTGTTTTTTGAGTCAGAGTCTCACTCTGCTGTCCAGGCTGAGATGCAGTGGCATGATCATGGCTCACCACAACCTTGACCTCTTTGGCTCAGGTGATCATCCCACCTCAACCACCCGATGCAGCTAGGACTAAAAGCATGCTATTCTACTCAGCTAATTTTTAAATTTTTGGTCGATATGCGTTTTTGCCATGTTTTCCAGGCTCATCTCGAACTCCTGGGCTCAAGCAATCCTCCTGCCTCAGCCTCCCAAAGTGCTAGGATTATAGGCATGAGCCACTGAGCTGTGTCAACAGTATAAGACATTTTGATCTGTCATTTGGTCATTCCCTAAGATCCATGAGTACCTTAGGTGGAAACTGTTTCCTCACATTGTAAAATATTTTATTTTTTTATTTTAAAGATGTGGGGGACAATTCAGGGTTAGGTATACAAATGGTCATTGTGTAGGTAAAGTTTGGGCCTCACTTTGGTCCCCACTTCTCATTAATCACAGAGGGCTACAGCTTTTAAATAACTAGAAATAAACACTGCAGGACCCTTGAAATTAAGATGCTACTTTTTTTTTTTTTACATACTAGTACAGTCTTCCAAACATATTTTAACATTCAGATATCTATTATTAGCTCTCTTTTTAATATCAGAGATATCGCTGTTGCTGTTTTATACTTGGCCCACAAGCCTTAATACAAAAGGTACACTATTCAAATCATCCAGATGTCCCTATCTGAAACTCTCCTAGTTCTGAGTGACACTTACATCTCATGGCCTTCCTACTCACACTCAATAGAACTCAGGTCCTTGACAGTGTTCAACAATGAAATTTTTAAAAAATGTTCTTTTGTCTCAGAATTTTGGCATCTTCAATCCACCAAATATAATCCAAAACTTTTGGGGCCAGATATTTTACAGAACTAAGAATATTTTAGAGTTTAGAGAGATGTTCACTGAATGCCAGGGCCTGAGAAGCACTTTGTAATTAAACAAATAAAAATGTTTATAGTGAATCATATATTTCTAGTGGGATAACTAATAATCATAAATAACCTTATATTAATTCAGGTAAGTTTATACCCTTGCTCCCAAAGGATTTCAGGTCAGTTTAAATTTTGCTGCCAAATACTTTTCAAAACACTTTATATTTGGGGCATTACAAATAAGGAATTGTTTATCTATACCATGTGTCAGCAAATTTTCTTATGTAAAGAGCCACATAGTAAGTAATTTGGGCTTTGTAAAAGTTGTAATGTTTCTGTCTCAACTACCAGATTCTGCTGCTTGTCCCTTAGATTATTTATAAATGTGTTCCAATAAAACTTTATTTACAAAAGCAGGCTGTGGGCCAGATTATGTCTGTGGGTCATAGTTTGCCAACCTCTGTTCTAGAATATCCTTATTTTTTAAAAAGTCTGTACCCTACCCACTACCTAGTTTGCAATAATTTCTTTGAATTAACATTTTGAGAATGGGAAGACTTTTTTGAGAAGGGAAAGAAATCTCTGTGGTCATATCCAGTCTGTTACATCTTCTTAATTTCACAACCCAGAAGTATTAATATATAAAAAATTGTACTTGGCTCTGGAATAGTACCTAAATATAAGTGAGATTGAGAATTTCATTTGTTGTGACTTCACAATTAATATTACGTAAAGTTAATATTTGAAAACATAAAGTAGCTTAAATCGAGTGGTGTCAGTGAACATTAGGTTAGTGATCCTTAAGAAAAATGTAATATTTTCATATTCAACCTTAACTTCTATTCTCTGACTGAAGACATAAGATTGTGCATTTGTTCTCTTAGTATTCTGCTTGCTTTGTTTTGTGTTTACCCAATTAGAAATGCCAAGAAAAAACACAGAGTTGGACTAAAACAAATGAACAAACTGTAAACTCTTCATAGAAGCTTGTGCTTTTCTCAGTACAATAAGGGGCAAGATTTTGTTGGGTCATGTTTGAGGGGCTTCTTTGAATAGGATTGTTTCTTGGTGGGGTTGTCCACCACTTCTCATCAAGACCGAGAATAGAGAACAAAGAAATAATTTGCTGTGGATGGCCTCCCAGGCTGCTAAGAAATTATGGGCTATCATAGAAGATTGGTTAATTATTTGAATGAGATTCAGCTTAAAGGGTACAACAACACCTTTAAGAAGTGGGAAGAAAAACTCTCAACAAACTCTGTCATGAAGAGATGATTCTTTAGTCCTATTGTGTAAAGCAGATAATTGAGACAACCTTAGGACTAGCTGACATTTTGGCTAATTATCTGCTAAGCTGACTGATCAATGACACACACTCAGCATGCTGCATATATAGGCACGGCTTCCTAGCCTGTTGCATTGGCTTTCTTAAGATGACTTGCTGCCTCCTTTTGGGGTACTTTCTCCACAATTGGTCTGATAGGAATCTGGACCAGATTATATAATTTGAGGGGCAATGATCCTTTCTTTTTGTAGTTAGAAACTTTCAGAACTTGATAAAAAGTTTTTGAACATTCTTCAGAATATTTTGTTTTTTAGGAGTATCTTGTGCACCTTGAGGATATTTTTTCATAGTGCTTCTCATGTGTCTTTGTACCTTGGTTCTCCTGCTAGAAAATAAGCTTCTTGAGAGCAGAAATAGGACTTTATATGTCTGTAATCCCAGCTTCTCTGTTGGACTCGACATATGGCAAACACTAGATTTTGGAATAAACAAAAGTTCATTCACATGCAAACATATTGTAATGACAATTGAAAGTTAACCTAGATTAAGGTAATGAGAAATAACACCGGCACTTCTAATGGGAATGGTAATATGGCAAAGGAGAGTAGGTTTGAAAGATACATGTCGTTTGCTGTAAGCAGATTTGATTTGGTCAACTGGGAGGGCATCTCCAAAAATTTAAAAATAATAATAATAATTTATGTTTTATCTCTCCTGGTTTTAACCCGGTTGCTAACTGACTTGAAACGCAATGAACTTACATCACCCATTTCTCTTTAAGCACATTTCATTTAGCAACTGAAAAAAAAAAGAACTACTTGAGCTTAGAAGTCACTTGCTAAGATATGAAGAGAAACTGGGTGGAAGGACCAAACACGTAGAAGACAATGGGTTATTTGTAAATGATGCAATTATTGACGGAAGCAATTGTGTCTATTAAGATCCTACAGGTAGGTATTGCACTGTATAGTTTTTTTTCCTAATCTAAATGTCAGAGAGACAATCTCCTGCTTCTCTTCTATCCCCTCTAGAAACAAGAGCCATATGGCAAGCCGGCCATGACATCCACCCAGCTGCCATGACTGTGCAATGAATGAAGCAGCCCCTCACAAAACTCTGAATGGATTGTCATTTTTATGTTTAAGGCAGGCAGTAGTTTCAGTTTTCAATTCTACTAAGTAATAATAGTTATTAATCAGTAAATTAGACCACTGGGTTCTAGAGGTGAGCTAACACAGCAATTAAAATGGAGAGAGAGAAAATTCACAGATAATGCTCAGGTTTCATAGAAGCCTGCCATGATTGAGAGTTTACGTTTGTACATCTCTTCAGAATGGACTGCAGCACTTAAGGGCAACTCACGTTGCCTACAGGGCTGTCTGTTCAGTAATCACAGCAGAGTTAGCGCACCATACATTGTCATAAAGATGTCAAGAGATAAAGGGATATGTTTGAGGGCTCAGCTTCTAATACTTACATTTTAAATCTGGGGGCATTAAATCCACGGAGGAGAATTCCTGAGACTTTCTGCCTCCCAACGTCAACAAAGGGTGCCGACATTTCCTGAGTACAGGTTTGACATGAACCCCAGGGAGGATTTCTGGACTTTGGGTAGGCTTAATTCATTTTAGAAGCTAATTTTTTGAGCTTTATCTTTCAAACATGATAACCTTCATGGAGACTGTGTTTAAAAGTACTTTCTATGGCTGTACCTGGGTAATAGTAAAACCTCTGAAATATCATTTTAAACTCCTTAAAGACTTGAAATACTTTGTC
>CAUYQG010050994.1:0-27616 GCA_963574415.1 Tarsius wallacei | reverse complement strand
TTTTTTTTTGAGTTGGAGTCTCACTCTGTCGCCCAGACTGGAGTGCAGTGGCCACTCCCGGCCACCACAGCCTCGACCTGCTGGGCTCCGGCGATCCTTCCACCTCAGCCTTCCAAGTAGCTGGAACTACAGGCGGGCACTACCACACCCGGCTAATTTTTTGATTTATTGTAAAGATGAGGTCTCGCTTGCCCAGGCGGGTCTCGAACCCGCCAGCTCAGGCAATCCACTCACCTCAGCCTCCCAATGCGCGGGATTACAGGCTGAGCCACCGAGCCCGGCTGGACATATAATGTTTAATGTATGTTTATCAAAATTTAATATTCCCCAAATTTAGATTTAAATTCTACCTAATATGATTAGTTTAAAATTGTGAAATTATTTCTATGTTACTAAATATATTTAGATATTTAATTATACTAAAATACTATTCAGAAAAAAAAATCAAATGTGTGATATCACTCTGTGTGTGTGTGTGTGTGTGTGTGTTCGTGTGTGTGTTTGTGTCTCTAAATAATTTTTACATTCCCTGAAATGGAAATAAAAAAGTATAGAAATTTATTTTCTCATTTTCATTATTTTAAAAACAAAATTAAAAATTCCTAAGCAAAATGGCAACAGTGAAATTAGGCAAACTAGTGACTTCAACCTGATCTAATTAAATCTTTTTCATCAGACTGTGTCCTGAAATGTAATTTTGAAGCCGTTCTAATTATATATGTCAGTAAATAACTTTCTCAAAACAAGTTCCTTTGGGATTTTTTGAAAACAATGTTTCTTCAACAAAGTCTTCCCTTTTTTCCTATTAAGAGCAATTACATCAAAGCAAGCCTTTGTTGGATAAGAATTCAAATGCTTTAACTATTTAGTCAGTTAAAGTGATCATTACTTCCATGTCTGGGAATCTGTTAGTCATTGAGGGATTATAATAGTACATTTTCCAAAATATAAATATTGAGTAAAAATACAGTTTAAAAGAGGAAACTATAATTTGCCCTAATATAGCAACTCTCTTCCCCAAACCTTGAGAATGAATCAAATGTTTTCTTGTATAACTTTATGTATCCTACCCTTCCCCATTCACTCAAACCCTTCAACTCACCAACTTTTCAACATTGATGCAAGTTATGATCTATATCAGTGAATACCCTGAAATTCTGCTTTCCAAAAAGATGTGTGGAGAGGTGGTTGTATATTTCTAGCACATATCACACTATAAGGTCTGAAAGCCACGTAGGTGCTTTTCTATGGAGGCCAACCCTAGGATGATCAAGATATTGAAATTAACAGACAAAACTTTAGAATAACTTTATTGTGTCTATATACTTAAAGAAATATGATTACAAAACAGATGAATCTCAGCAGAGTGATGGGGGAAAAAAGAATCAATAAATATTCTCAAACTGAAATTTGCAATATCTGAAATGTAAAAGTCATTGAATGACCTTAAGATAAGGCAAGAAAAAAGGCAGAAGATAGGTTCACTGATTTGTAAAGAGAGAATAATAAACATCACTTGATATAAAGGAAATATACAAATTAAAGATCAAAAATAAAAATGAAGGAGATCTTCAGTGATCACAGAGATGATATCAAAGTCCAGGAAAAAGTAAATGAAGCAAAAATATATGAAGAGCCAATGATTGAAAATGTACTCAATTTGATGGAAACCATAAACTTTCTAACCAAATTTCCAGAAAAATAAACAGAAAATTACTCTTATACATATAATAGTCAAGTTACTAATAATAAATAAGAAAAGAAATCAGATTCAGCAAGAGAAAAAAACGATAGATTACATATAGAGGAATCATACTAAAACTTGTCCCTGACTTCTCATCACAAACAAAGGAGACTTCTAGATAGTGGAACAATATCTTTAAAGTTCTAAAAAGCAAACAAATACTGTGTCAATCAAGAAGAAATATTCTTCAAAAGCTAAAGCAAAATGCCATTTTAAGTTAAAAATTGAGAAACTTTTTTTTAAAAAAAAACAAACAGACTTGTCAGATGGAGACTCAGATGTATAAGAAAGAAGAAAAGCACCAGAAATGGAAAACATGTTGGAAAAAACAGTTTTTTATTTCTTGAGTCAGAGTCTCACACTGTTGCCCAGGCTGGAGTGCAGTGGCCACCACAGCTTCGACCTGCTGGACTCAGGCGATCCTTCTGCCTCAGCCTTCCAAGTAGCTGGAACCACAGTCATGCGTCATCGCGACCAGCTAATTTTTTTGATTTATTGTAGAGATGGGGTCTTGCCAAGCTGCCCAGACTGGTCTCAAACCCATCGGCTCAGGCAATCCTTTCACCTCGGCCTCACAAATTGCTGGGATTATAGGTGTGAACCAACACACCTGGCAGAAAATATTTTTAAATGTATATTTTCATCTCTGAGTTTATGTAAATAATATTTAATTGTTAAAGCAGATATTATAACTCTACATCACAATGATTTTGTACATACACACAAACACACAAACACACTGGCAAGGAAATGGTTAGAGAGAAGTATCTATATTCTGCTTCAACCTTCTTTTATTTTATCAGATATAGCATGGTTGTAATTTTAAGTGACTTGTTTAAGTTAAAAATTCATAATGTAATCCTAAAACAATACTGAAAAAAATGCGAACATCTATAGCAAAAATGTCAATAGAAAATTAAAATGGAATGTTAAAATACATTCAAGAAAAAAATTTCTATAAATTCCTTGCCCTGATGAATTGATAGGCTCAATTAATTGAGTCTTTCAATTAATCAATCACCATCTTCTTCCACATTTTTAATTATTCTAGTAGGATTCCAAAGCTTCTAAAAATAATCATACTTTTGCACACAGCTTCAACTCTTTCATCCTTCTCTCTCTGTTACATTTACCTAGAAAGTTACCTCCACTTCCTTGATGTCTGTACCAGAGCAGTTCAAAGTTAAATACCAACTATTCTTACTTACTTAACCTACTATTAATTTTTATACAACTTAGCATGAAGAAAAGTATAATTTTCTCTAGTCAAAGCACTCATTCCATTTTCAGAAAGGATTATGTCAACTTTTATTCTCTTTATATTACCATCACAACTTCTTTGTTTCTTACTAAGATATAATGTCCTTGATTTATTTCACTACGGAATGAAGTGATCAAAGGGAATGGTTCTTGCCACTATTAAATCTTCCACTCTAACAGGACACAAAAACATTGGTTTTCCTCTTGCTAAACTGGAATAACTTTCCTCTTCATAAGGCCAAGCACCATGTTTTTGCAGTGGATCTCAAACAATTCTCATTTATATAAATACATTATTCCAGAAATGAGTCACAATTTTTCTTTTGTTATTTGCCAAAATGTTCTGCTGTTGACCACCATATTGTTACATCCAATAGGCAGGTTTCTCTCTTCATCCTATTTGAAGGCAGCAAAATTTGAGAGGGGTGGAATCTCTCCATTTTTTGAATATGTGTTGATTTTCAAATCCTTTTTCCTTTCGTGATTTCCACTCCTGTTCATACTCCTTGGTAGAGTTTCTTCCACAGCAATTTTACTTCCAAATATAAATATCAGACCTACGAAATAGTTAGAATATATATTCAAGGATAAGTACTTTTAAATTATAAATAAATTAATTCATGTCATAAACCTTTTAAAATGTTCACTAAATACCATACAAGATTATTAATAATGTTTTTCAATTTGTTTTTAGTACTTTTTTGTTATGCTGCAAGGTCTTTGTTTTAACAGAATTTTAGCATCATTTATGAGAGTAAATTTTCATATGTACAAAAAAATGCTAAAAATAGTTTTTTCTTTTACTATGTAATGAAAGTAAACTTTCCTACTTTAGAATGTAGAATGCTTCCTTATTACCTGTCTGTTAAATCTGATGTGTTTTCATATTTCAAAGTGTCACCAATTTAGTTCCACTCTATTGTGACTCACCTTGACCTGTATGTTGCTTCAGTCAGACAAGTTATACCTCAGCCTCCACACAGGACTTTTACCAGGGAATTTTACACAAAAATAAGAGACTCAGAGAAAAAAAGTGACTCTCCAGTTGAAGGAACAAAAACCAGATCAAGGAACGCAACTGAAAACAGAAACAATGAAATGAGGAGAACAGAAATCAAGAGAATTGTTGAATGGAGGGCACTGAATTTTAATAAAAATTTGTTAAGAAAAGGGAAAAAAATAGTATGTTGTCATTCTTTTTGTCTTTGAATGAAATGTTTGGTACAATTATCCTCTTAAAGTTATCATTTTTTTAAAAAAATTAGTAAATATTCAGACATGCCAAAGACTAAAGGGGAAAATACTTCTGGCCTGTCTTTTATCTTGAGCTGAGCAGGAAAGTCACAGGGCCTGTAGAGATTTTATTCATGGTAAATTAATGCTTCCTCCATTAAGTAAGGGTTAAAGTTGGAGAAAATGAATTTGCATGTTTTAATACATATTCCACAAGCCATATGTGTACAATGTTAACAGTTGCCTTCGTTTGCTTTGGAGTGCTGACCTGACAGTCTACTCAGCATGTGAACTATTAGCATTCAGAAAGAGTCATTTTTGAATTAAAACTGAGAATGATTGTTGCCTGTAAGAATGCTCACAATTTTAGTCATGGGAATAGTGACTAAAGTTGGTGCTTTAGATGGCTCCTAAACTGGATTTTCCTTAGTCCTTGGGAGAGTAAAAGCTCTAATCTGGAAGGAAAGTGTAAGTTGGAAGAAAAAATGATTGATATCCATGTCAAAGAGTGCTTGAAATTGTAACTATGCATTGTTCTGGAAAAGTGAGACTCTAACAGGATTTGGGAAGTTGGTGAGCGGTGGAGAGTGAGCCTAGAGGATGACCAAAAGGTTTCCATAGACTTTGTCAGAATCATTTACACTGTATCTATTTCTAAATTGCAGAATTAAATGGATGTAAGAAAGCATTATATCTCTGCTGCATACTTAAAATAGTATAGCACCACTGATTAGAAAAAGTTGGCCAAGTGTTTGCTACATTAAATAATAACTTTATTCTTTTTAAAAAAATCCCATTCATTCTTTATATTCTTCTCAGCCCCAGGTTATATTGTCAATGGATGATGTGAATCTTTATGAGTGAAGCATCTTTTCCAATGCCATTTTATTCTAAGAAAATGAAAATTGCAAGCTTTTTCTTGAAAATTCTGCTTCTATCCTCAAAAAAAAAAAAATTACCATGTGACATATACAATATCTTTTACGGCACATTGTAAACTTACTACAATAGTTCATCTTTTTTTTTTTCCAGAATGAGTGACATTACCAATGACATTAAAAGCTGAGTGAGAAAGAAACAAAGCCTCAGAAGACAGAGAACAGTGCATATACTCATATTTCTTGTGAATGAAACTGTGTTTATGTCATTGATGGTCAATTTCAGAATGTACTGTCCTAAATTTTACAAGCTGAACAGAAGACATACTGGAAAACAAGATAGAGCTATGTGGAATAATTGTTAACTGCTGGGAATCAATCAGAGAAGAAAGTTCATAGTGGCAGCTCCCGATCCAAACTGAACACAGTAAACACAGGAGCCATGCCAAAGGCTGGCAGCCTTGCAGGCAAAGGACAAGTACTGACTCAAAGAGCAACTCAAGTCAGTGGGCTCAGATTTCTGCCCTTTTGAACAGCTGTTTATTGTAGAATTTGAGGGATCTACAGTGATTTTTTTTCCCTTGCTGAAGCACAGAGTTAGCACAGATTTTTGTAAATATTGTTCAGAAATTACATTAAAAATTAAAAATAAATAGGAACCTCTGAAATACCACTCAGACAGAGCAATTTCTTATAAACTCATTTCAAAAATAGTTCAAACTTTCTTGGCTACCTGATATGTTGCAGGAATAGGGTTGGTGTCAAAATTGCAAGGAAAATGAAACTAGTCATTGCTCTCAGATAGCCTACTTTCGAGATGAAAGAAATTCAGGTCAATTCTTATTCCAATATCTTTCAGTAAATGACAAAATTGGGAAATTCACAGGACTTTTTGTGCAGTGCATAAGGGGAAAAAAAAAAAACAACTGTGTCCCACTGGTAGATGGTATTAGTGTCACCTCTAGTGCAATTATCTTTCCATGAAAACAGATTTAATAAAAGTGTGTGTTTTAAGCCATAATAATAGCATTAGGCATTGCAATTCATAAGGTAAATGGGAGGAGTTTCGACCCTACCCCAGAGTGGAATAATGCCAACTGGTGCATTGGAAGGCTCGTAGTGGTTGCAATTCTGATTTCTGTGCCACAGGCACAGCCCAAGCAGCCATTCTCTCTATACATAGATCGGAGTTGCTTGGACATCTCCAGACAATTTACCATACCAAAGGTGCCAGACAAAGATAGACTATGCTAGTTTAATTTAAATTATCCTAGCCTAGCATTTTATTTATGTGTTTGTTTTAGGTGGGTGGTTTCTAGGAAAAAACCAAATACATAGAGTCCCTTGTGACTCAAAAGATAGTTCCAAGTGAATGGTTGGCGATAATGCCCAGAGCAATGCACCTAAGAAGAATCTGCTGTAGTGTCTGCACCAAGTGGTAGAAATAGGAATATTTTGGAGGGAATAGGGCAGCTGTTCCAAGTACTTCCGAAATTTCCAAGGCAAGGGCAGGGCTGGGGAGATATTGGGATGCTCTCAGACCATATACTATACTACTTTAAAAATTCCTTCGTGGACTTATGCCATTGTCTTTTTTTTTTTTCCTACTAGAAGTCTAAGTCTGCTCAGACCTGCATATTCATGGCAAAAGTAGCAGTGGAGGAATCTGATAACAATCTGATGAAAAGAATCTGACAGACAAAAGCTTCCATGTTTTGACCAGGACAAAACCTTGGTGGCAGTTTGACTGATGCTTTAACCCTGCAAGTAAATGGAGAAAACACATGGGTAGCACATGAATTGTAGTACCCACATAGCTAGCAGATCATCTACTGCTAATCAAATTCATATACTAAGCACATAGAACACACTAAAACGTTTGAGTTATACATTCACAATGATTGAGAAAAAGCAGCAAGACAAAAGTTTAGGGAGTTAATTTTGTTTTACAGTATACATTTGTGATACTCTCAATTCACATAAATAACTACAAACAGAATAATATATGATGATAGGTTGATAATTGCAAACCAATGGAATGCACAAACTTGAAGTCTAATAGACAGTGCTTTAACTTTACATGATTTGCCCTACTAGACACGTGACCGTGACCTACTTACCAAGACTTCACTCACTTCAACCAACAACTGGAGCTGGTGATACCTCTTAGCACCAAACTTTCCCACAAGTTGAGATTTAATAAAACTTGACTATGAAAATTTTTCAGTGACTTGCACATGAAGGTACTTTACTATGTGCTTTTATGTTTAAGTTTTACTTTTTAAAAATTTATTTTGTTTGTAATTGTCATATAATTGCACGTATTTGTGGGATACAGGGTCATGTTTCAGTATACATATACATTGCATAATAATCACATTAGGGTTTTAGCATATCCATCACCTCAAACAGTTGTCATGTATCTGTGGTGAGAACATTCAAAATTCATTCTCTATCAACTTTGATATATGCAATAAATTACTCTTAGCTATGTGCTTTTAAGGATGAGAATGCAATATAAACAGATTTTAAAAGTAAGATATACCCATGAGAAATTTAACCTGGGAAGCATCAAAAACATATATTGCCTGTATATGCACACATATGTGCCTTTGTATTTATGTGTATTACTTTATGCATATTAGAGATAAAAAGACCCCATAGTACATGTAAGAAAGAGCTTATTTTTAATCCAAATGAAATTTAGAAAACATAATAAAGAAAATGAAAATAAAATCTATCCATGAAAAATGTACAGCAAATTTCACAGATTTCTGAGATATTGTGGTGCCTAGGAGATCAGAAATCATCCAAGTTTTCACTCCAGATTGGCATACTTCAAAAATAACACCAAAGTATACTCGGATTTAAATAGTCTTAGTAGCAGAAGGGCCCCATGCATTCTTTAGTTTAGAGATCAAGACTATACTTAAGAGCATTTGAATGGTGGTAGCTGGGAGTCCACCCATATAAAAGTATCCTAAGAAATGATGATTTCTAGTTTTTACTTAGGAACAGACATAGAAAGAATGAATACGTTTTTGGTATAATGGAAATTGGTTAATGGCACAGTATGTAACAGCGGTTCTTACCTTTGACAATCTTGAGATATACCACTTGCTGAGCTTGTGATGAAACACCTTCTTCTGTGTTTGCATCATTTTCAATTTTATTTTCTTGTATCAAGTGTTTTTCACACCTATTTTCTGGACGGATTTGAATATTATTTCGTAGAGAACAACTAATGAGCATGTAGTTGGTGTTGACATTTTAACAAATATACCAGTATTTTAACATAGAAATTTATTATATATATATTATGTTCAAAACATGTCCAGACTAGATATACTGTAAACATTTGCAGCGTTCAAGAAATCCAAGGGTAGCTGATACATATACAAAAAAAAAAATCATGCTCATGTGCAGAAAAATTTTAGAAATTGGGATTCATTTTAATAATTCTAGTTCTACAATAGAATTATTTATGAGATTCTTCTTTCAATCCAACCACCAGTCTACATGATTTTTGAACAAAATTTTCTGTTAGAGAAACATGTGGCATCAGGGTTGCCTTTTTTAAAATTATTTTTCACTTTTGTGTATGTTCAAAACATGTCCAGACTAGATATACTGTAAACATTTGCTACATTCAAGAAATAAAAGTGTACCTGATACATATCCAAAAAAACTTAATGCTTACTTGCAGAAAAATTTTAGAAATTGGGATTCATTTTAATAATTCTAGTCCTACAATAGAATTATTTGTGAGATTCTTCTTCCAGTCCAACCACCAGTTTCTATAATTTTTGGACAAAATCTTCCATTAGGGAAATGTGTGGCATCAGGGTTACATTTTTTAGAATCATTTTTCTCTTTTGTGTATTCTTAATCCAACTCTCTAGCCTCTGCAGAATTTCAAATTATTTCTGATTAAAATGTATTGTCTGGATAGTACAACTTAGATTTCACTTCTGTTTTCTCTCAACAATATTTAAATATAAGAAATGAGAGTTATCACTGTTTACCTCACAGTTTATGATTTTAGACATCCCTTATAATTTTTGGATGATGTTTGTATTTTTTTCAGTAACATATATAAAACTTCAAAGTAATACATTTCAGTTCATAAAATCACTTAAAAACTTTATAAACTTTTTTACTACATGGAATCTCAGAGACCATTAATTTAACTTTCTCTACTTATAGACCAAAAAAATGAGAAAGCTGTTTATGCAATTTGCCCTATATTTAGTTGGCATAATAATTAGAATAAAAGACCCATATATTCTGAGTGAATCTATCAACCAGTTAGCAGGTAAATATGGGTAATCTACCAAAAATTAATCTTGTTTCTCCTGTTATTCTGTATATAATGTGCATTTTCACCACATTGTCATATATCCATGTTTTCTTTTAAACTTTATTTGCATTTTCATTGTCTGATTTTCCGTATACTTAATACCAGATGTCTAGCACTTGATATGACTTACGGGAGAACAACCAGGGCAACCAAGGGTGGAGGAAAAGTAGAGACTGTAAGTTAGAGGTTGTCACTGTCATAGCTCAGGGAAATTATGAGGAAATTTTCCCACGCACATCCTATACCACTGTGGTTTCTTTCCTTCTGATTTTCTAAGTTATTCCTCATTCATCAATTTTGGTACATCATTCTTCTTAAACTAGCTTGGAATTATTAAGATTTTTCTAGTTGAAATTTTTGTTCAATCCATATATTTCTATTTTGCAATCATAGAAAAGAGCAACTGTACATAAGTGCCTATGAACAATGAATGATGGCTTCATGCACATCTTCTCCCCGTTTTATTCATTGAATATTTTGTTTTTTAACTATCTTTCAATGAACACTTCCATTATTTTGAAATGTTGCTTGGAAAATTATTCATATCCCAAGGCTGTGACCGCAGAGAATAAAGGAAACTTTATTTCAAAATGCCATTTTTGTGATCTAAACCCTTTATGTTTCCAAATCAGCTACTTGGGAACATTAGATCCATTCAGGTCCAGTTCACCAAAGTCAGCCTCCTAAAAGACTGCATTGTGCTCTGCTTTTATGAATTATGTGCCTAGTAATAGTTAGTACCTTCTGCAAACACATATGCCATATGTTGTTCAAACCTCAGTTTATTTCTACTAAATTCTTCCAATAAAAAAAATGAACTGCATTTTTATTGCCTATTCACACAGTAATTATTGACTTTAAGTTAAAAATGAATCGCTATTCCTCATAGAATCAAATATCACAAAAGCCACTTTGAGCACATTTCTTATATCCATAATTTGATATCTGGACTACTTGTTGAGTTGGATTCTCACTTCTCAGGAATGTTATTATACATTCAACAGTGGCAGAAAACAACTTCATCTTATTGTGAAATAAAAAGTAAAGAAGATGTTTGTTTATTAATCATGTTTCTAAAATAAAACATCCTCCAGTTGCTATACAGAAAGGCTAATAATCCAATGACAGATTTCATAATACTCTTTCATCAGAGAGATAAGAACAAAAGGTACCTAAATTTAAGACTCAAATTTAACAGAAAATTTAGATTTTCTAAACTTAAAGAAAGAAACCAAGAAGCATAGGTAAATTTTAAATTAAAAATGATTAATATTAGTAAGTATAAGATTTAGTTATAAAGTAATAGTATAGCAAGAAAGAGATTTACGTGAGATAAAAATTAATGATTAAAATAGTGCTTGTGTTGACTATACTCTTTGTAATTATTACCTATAAGGAAGCAGCACTCACTGTTTGTTAAGGAAAGACAATATGCATAGCATTTGTTTCTTTGTTACGTTATTTTGTTTGTCTTGCAGATATTTGTTTCCTTTCTCCTGCAGAGTCTCATCTCTTTTACCATAACTGGGGATCAACATTGGGCTGTTGGATAAGAAGCAGGTGCTCGTCCAGAGTGTCAGTCAGATGCCCTAAAATATGCTTGATGCTCTGTGGTACATCATGTGTGGTGTTATGCTACCACTAAATCATCTGGCCATGTAAATCTTGAATGATATAAAAATAGATCTAATAAAGATGCATTATAATTGTAGTCAGGTTAATGAATCTAAGTTCGATTCTCAGTTTGCCCTTTCATGAACTCTGTGTCCGATATTTAAGAAACATGCTAACAAAATTAAGATAAGGATATCACATTCAACATCAAAGCTTGTTGTAAGGATAGGAAATCACATTGACTAACACAATAGCAAAACAAATGTATTCAAATTTGTGGGAAAGATTGTACAGGGCATGCCTACTTACTTCTTCATTAATTTAAGATGATATTTATTATAGATTAATATATTTTAATCTATTTTTATAGATTTGATTGTCATTATTCTCTGCATTCATAGAAAAGTATATTATTTCTAAAGTGACCTAATTAATATCTAAAGATTTAAAAAGATCAGTTCTCTGTATCTTTGCTCGCCCAGGCATAAATGTATTTGATTTTAAAGAAAATCATTTCTTTAATGAGCTAAGAAACAAAATAATACAAAACTTTACAAACCAATGCTAGATACTGCTGTGTTTGAATGATATTTAAAATCAAACACTGCCTCTAAACATATGTTAAAAACTATCACAAATTAAAACTTTTGTGGGGTCTTCCATTTGGACATATGTAGCCTGTATTTTTTAAAAGTTGCAGTGCTCTTCTGTGTATAAAATATGGGGTGAGATAAATGTTTTGAAATTTTAAAAATACAAAATTATTCAACCTTTGCAACATTTAAATGTCTATATTTTCCAGTTTTATACAAAAGCCTCTATTAATGTTTATAAAATCTGAGAAAACAAAACAATAAGACGTTTTTCCTCCGTAAATGTCATTATTCATAAATGCCACGATAAACTTGCTGTGAGTGTTATGCAATTTAACATGTCAGATATCATTGACATCACAAAATCATAGCATGAATCACATTTGGAGATGTCTAACCAACCTTTCTTACATGTAGAACTCTCAGACAGAGCAAAGATAAAGCTATTACACTTTTGGCAAGAGAGTATGTTATGAAAAGTGATGTGTCATCTTTAACAAAAAGATACATGAGGCTTAAAATATCACATCCTTTTGTTTCCAACTTCTCTACTGAATATAGGGATTTTGAAATTGCATTCAGCAAAGGACATCTTATATACTTTATGAGTTAAATATGTTTAACCATATTGTTAAGAAGCAAATATCTTGTAGCAGACACAATGTTACAGACAGAAAGTTTATAAAGCATATTTTAAAATATGGAGATTGCTATGAACTAAGCTGATTCTCCCCCAAAATTTTCAAGTTGAAACCCTAACTCCTTATGTGATGGTATTTGGGTGCTAGCATTTGAGATATAATTAGGTTTAGGGGTGATGATAGGGTAGAGCCATAAGGATGGAATTGGTACCTTTATAAGATGAAGAAGAAACCAGAGCTCCTTTTTTCCTATGTGAGCACAAGGAGAGAGGGCAATTATCTGCAAGGCAGGAAGATAGCCTTCACCAGGAAACAAATTTGCTAGTTCTCTGATCCCGAATTTGTGGCCTCCAGAATTGTGAGACGTAAATTTCTGTTGTTTAGCTAACCAGTGTGTGATATTGTGTTATGGCAGCTCTAACAAACTGATACACTGTTTAACGTTCCTTCCTCTGTAGGTATTTTACCAAGGACTAACTCAATGATTTATCTAAAATATTTATTTTTTTGGATTACATATGTTGGTTTATAACTAGAATGAAATATATGAATCTGTTTGAAAATTGGATCTTAACACCTCAATTAATGTCACTTGCTTAGCAATATTTATTGAATGCCAAATTTCAGACATTGTGATTGCTTCTAGAAGTATCAAGATTAGTTAGGCACAATTCCTTTTCTTAAGTCCCTTTTGGTCTGATGAAGAATATTGACAAATATTTCATTATTTTTGTCAAATACAACAACCAAAAATCAGGGAAAGGGACCACAGCTTGAATCCAAGTCTTACTCATAGGTGGTCTTGAGAAATATCTGGTAAACGGGTAGGCAGGCTACATTATCTCCCTCCTCCAAAATCACCAAATTTTAACAGAATGTTATTCTAACAGCAACAAAGAGAGACATGTAGTCCCCAAACAAACTCTTCTTTGTCAGCTGATAAATATCAGGATATTTTATAAATCTAACGTCACATGCTTAGTATATAATTATTGCAGAAGCTAGCTATCTGCTGGAGTTGTGTCATCCTCTGTTCTGTCCTGTGGAAGGAGACTTTATAACTAAGAAATATATCCTGACCCTCAAAACTAGAGAGTTCTTTTGCAGTAGGTTGTAAAAATAATGTTTTCTTCTCCCTTCCCCAAATTATCCTTCTGCCCCTTTCTAATACTGCCCTAGAGTCTTCCCTTTCTCATTCAATACATCAGTCATATGATGTTGAAAACAATGCTTCCAATCTCAGATAATTTCTGCTACTTGAGGTCAAATCCTCAAATCTTATGTTAGTTATATAATTCTTTTTCTAGCAATTGTGTGTGTGTGTGTGTGTGTGTGTGTGTGTGTGTTTGGGGTGGTGGTGGTGAACATTGACAAGCATGATATAACTTTCAGTTATCCTTTGGACCATTATAAAACATTTTATATAGCAGCATGTAAGACTCGATAGGAAATTGAACTAAAACCATATGCTGCTTTCATTTTAACTTTCAAACTCAGGCGTCAATAATGACAGGGGCTTTGATCAGAATTGCTCAAACTCTGCTACTCATTTAAATTTCCTTTTGTCGTCACATAAAGCATGAACGTAGCAGCTTTCAATTCAGGACTATGTAAGTCAACTAGTTTTACATTTTTAAATTTAATCTTGATGAACATTTTAAAAAATGTCCTTCCCTCTCCCTCTTCCCTCCCACCCTTTCTTCCTCCCTCCCTCCCTTTTCCTCTCTCCTTCCTCTCTTCCTTTCTTGCTTTCTTCCTTCTACTTTTCCACCTACCCCCCCACTCCTTCCTGTCTTCCCCTTTCTCCTGTTTCTTTCTTTCTTTCTACTCCCCCTTCCTTTCTCCCATTGAAAAGGAATTTTAGTGACTTCCTCCTTGCTAAGACTCTAAATGACTCTAGAGTGACATATGATACATCCAAGAGGCTTCAATAAACTACATTTTAATAGCATCTTTCTCCATCTTGTGCTTTTCTTCCTCTGATGTATTCATTCCTCTTTTTTTCTATCATCTTTTTCCTACTCTTCTTTATTTTCCCTACCTTCTTTTTACTCTTTTTGTTTCTTCTCCCATTCATTCTTTTAGGAATTCAAGAAATCTACTAAAGAAGTATTTTTAAACCTCACCTTTTAATAAGGTGATTATAAATGTGTTACTTATGTCAGTGATTCCGGTATAGGAGCAAGGCTGCTTGCAGGCTGGTAAAACGATTTTCAAAATTAAATTAAAAGAAGAGTGTTGAGATGAGTCACAAGCTTGCAAGACCTCTCATGTTCATACAATAGAATAAAGCATGGAGTATGTACAAAGAAATGTCAACAACTTAAGTCTCCTTTATTAGTTCTTCAACCTCACCACAAATGAATACCTTCAACAAACTCTTTCCATTTAATGCTACTCTGTCTTCTTCGGTTATTATTTCAGAATACTAAACAAGAACAAATCATGTTTAATCAGATACTTCCTCTAGAAATTTATTTTTGTTTAAACATTAATATTTATTTTGAGACTTTAAGCCCTTAAGTTTAATAACTTAAAGAAATTGGACTATCTATACTGTTTTAGCTTTAATTCAATGTCTTAACATTTTATGAAACTCACAGAGTGAAACAGATGGAATATAACCCGTCAAAGAGCAACTGTATAATTTCTCAACTAGCACTGTCTATTTTGGGGCACATGGCTTAATTAAACAAAGCCAAACATTTTGTTTGTCATCCATTTCAAGGATTTGATATTTCAAAAAAAGTTAAAAAAAAATAGCATGATTCAAATTTTAAAATGAAATGTGAAAATATTTGAAGCTAATTCTAAACTTTTTAAAGAGATATATTTTTTAAAGATTTAGAAGACGAAATGAAATCTTACATGAATTGCTGTCTTAAAAGGAGAATTATAATAAATGAGGTGTACCTCTGACTGAAGACAGGAGAAAAACTTCATACTGATCCTTGTTTGGCCACCTCTGGCTCCATCACGAGGTCTCTCAATCTTTTCTGAGGGACATTACCCAATCGTGAATACAGAAAAAAAAAAAAAAGCAAAACAAACAAACAAACAAACAAACAAAAACAAGGTCATGACGATGTCCCTGAATTTAATCTTAATTTGAACTAGTTTTCAAGTTTAACACTATAATTTCAAGTCACTATACATTTAGATTTTTGAACTTCTTGTAAAAGTATAAAATATCTTATTTTTCATTATTTTTATTGACACATATTCTATTACATTCTTTTTATCTATGATATCCCTCACTCCAGTCTATCTCTCTTTTCATTGATGTAACTTCCTGAATAACAGTAATTATCTTGCTTTCATGTCCAATTTTTTATGTTACATTTTAATTCTACTATACACAGAAATTTTTTTACTGTTTTTTCTTGCTTCCTTGTTTATATTTTTTAAATGCAAAAGAGAGCACAATTAACTTTTACGTAACAGAAGATTTTATGCAACATGAAGACAATGACCAAATTTAGCTTTCTCTGATTTCTGAGTTGGATGTTTTGGTAAATCTGATGCAGCTCCTCATGGACAAATCAAAACATAACAGCAACAAAAACAAAAAATAAGCTGGCTAATGACTCCATCTTTCAATGGAGCTACATTCAGAGAAATGATAGCCTCATTTTCAAAATATATTGAAATGAAATCCTTTTATTTTATCTAAGTTTGGAGAAAACTCAAAGCCACGGATGAATTCCTTGTACATATTAAAATGACTAGCCAACTTTTAAACACTTTCATCTTTGTTGCAAAGTCAGGATAGAGACTAAGGTGAGGCAAGAGAGGCATAATCCTAAGGTGCATGACTTGAGTAGGCACTAAACATCTTAACCAAAAACACAAATGATATTCATTTTCCTGCACTATTGAAAAGTCAAAGTTAATGTGACAAAATGCATGATAAACAAAATATTAAAATTTTATATCAAGAGATCTAACCTTAAACTTGGAGAAGTCACATTCCTCATATCACCCTATTCCAGGCCTGATTGAGTTAAGGAATATTTGTGGAAGTTTCTCTTTCAAATATACTGACGACAGCTGCTCCAATCTTACTTTTGGTGTGGCTAAGCTGCAAATATGGCACCCCCCCTTCATGTCCTACAAACACACACACACACACACACACACACACACACACACACACTCACACACACTACATTTCCCTCCAATTCTATTCAAGTGAGTTCTCTGGCATCTTCTTTTTTCTTTAGCTAATATTAGCCATTAGATATTCCTTTTTCCAGCCTTCTCTAATTTCCTAAATCCCCTTTCTACTGGATTATGCACAACAAATGCAACCCTGGCATCTATCCCAATGAACCAGACTCATTGTTAGAGGAATCATGCCTATTATTTTTAAGGAGAAAAAAAAATGTAAAAAAGACTAATATAATGCGAATGCAAATAAACCTACATTCATAAAGACATGTTCATTTTTAAGCACTTCCATATATTGTCCTTGTGTGCGTCTCCTCTGTAAGTGACATGAGGGTATTATTACTTTTCCTATTGTATAGATGAAAAAAACTGAGGCACAGAGGGATAAGTAACTTATTTAAGTCAGGATATCTAAAAAGTATCTGCCGTTAGCGGATCAGTTGGATAACCTGATCTTAGCTCATTGTTTTTTCTTCCAAATTTAATATTTTTATATCTTTATTATTATAGAGATGTGAGTTTAGGTACATAAGTAATCTACTTGTGGGTGAAGTTCGTGCCTCTGTTGGTGGGAGTACAAGCTATTCCAACCTTTATGAAAATAGTGTGATTTCTAAAGTGAAAAAAAAGATTTTAATTCATACTTGCAGATGTATGATTCATATAAATGTTTTCTATGCATCATAAACATTTGATAATGAAAAAAATCAGGCCAAGTGTATATATTTCTATATAATAGTGCTTATTTTGACTGTGCCAAATAAAACAAAAAGTATAAAATAGGTTTGTGTCTATGTTTCCAACCAGGTTTGACAATAATGGTATGCACTGTCAAAAAAAAAAAGAGTTGGAACCATCTAAAAATAGTTTTCTTGTCCTTTGGGTTGATTTGTCTGTCAAAATGATGAACCAATTGTGCAAGGAGAATCAGCATTTAGGGTGGTGTCTTTTTTTACCTGTCACAGCAGTCTGTACTGCCAAGGTGTAAGTTGATAAAATGCCTGAAGTCTTTTCTTATCAGCCAACAATAGTCCTGATTTTAAGGAAAGAAAACTATGTGAGGAGCAGGATACTCAGGAAGTAATGTAATGAAGATTATCCTGAAAACAATGGAAGCAACAACCTTATGAATCTATATCGGTTTTACAACAAACTCTTACAACTTAACGGAAATCAGATGCTGATAATTATTAGGCATCCATTTCTTCGAATATTCTTCTACACACCATACCAAAGTACTCACTTACGAACTCAAGCTGCTTCCATTAAGGAAAAGGGTCATACCCCTCTGGAATCCGCAAAAATGTATCAAATTATTTTCTAAAATAGCCCAAAGCAACTCAAGTAGTTTCAGATTGCTTCAGGCATTCTTAAATTCCTAACTGACAAGCATTACAGAATTTAGCTGTAATCATCTTTCTCATTCAAGAAAAAGTTAATAATTGCAAAAAATAGAAACTAGCTTCTCATATTTGCACATTTTAAAATGGAGAACAAAGTGTACAATGTCCTCCAGATCATATTTATCTTTGAACAAAATTGTTAAATAGTGCTGACTGGAGAAAAATAACAAAATGGATTTTATCAGACAGTTCTGAGTCTAGAAGGCATAACCTCCTTTAACAACGGCACCTGGGAAAAGAATTGCAGCAGTTATTATATTTGAGTGAAAATTATCATACTTTGCACAGATTTCTGAAAAGTGGTCTATTTTTACTCACTAAATACCAAGAAAAGATAACTGAATAAGTTTGATGAGCCAGAATCATTAGATAAAACTAGAAATAATATCAACATGTAGTACATACCATTGTAGCGAGATATTCTTGAAAATAATTTGGTGTGTTTTTCATGCTCACTGACAGCCAAGGACCTGAGTGGGATGCATTAATGACTTATGAACACAACGGTGAATGACAATAAAGGTATTTTATGCTGCCTACTCAGGGTGAACAGAATATAAGAGATCCTCACATATCTTCTAACACAAGAAATGTCGGTAAATAATCTCTGTTGACGAAAGATGTCAAACTCTGTAAATTATCTTAGAAAGTTTTTTCTGAGCCAAATATGAGTGACCTAGGCCTGTGGCACCATCCTAAGAGGTCCTGAGAACATGTGTCTGAGGTGGTCAAATTACAGCTAGATTATATACTTTGGAGGAACACAGAAGTTATAAAAAACATAAATCAATACATGTGATATTTTCCTAAGTTTGGCTTGGGGAGTCAGAACATCTCCAAGTGGGGGCTTGCGGGTAGATTCAAAGATTTCTTGAATGACTATAAGTAGCAAGAATTAGTCTTTGTCTTCAGACATTTTGAAATCAGTAAATAAAATGCATTGAGTCATGGAGCATTTAGGAAGTTTCTTGATATGTAGTATGAAGCCTCATACGTGCCAACCCTGAGAGAGAATAGATAGCAGACATCGAGCTCTTCTGTGGATCCTCAGGAAGGAGATTCTACACAGATGCAAATTTCCTCAAGAGAAGGCTTTGCAGGGTCACAAAATATTTTTGATTTCCTTATTCATCTATTATGTGATGTTGTGCCAGAGTCAGGTTGGAAAGTAAGCCACATTATACAGGGTTAATTTTTTAAAAATCCTTCTGATGAGACTCTTCAGGCACCTTCATTATGATTTTGGCAAGAAAAGAAAAAAAAAAGGTGAGAGTTTAGTCCTCATCCTCTAAGACAATCATTCACATTCAGTATGACATACTAATAATTGATAGAAAGTTCACTAGCTGACTGTTCAAGTGTTATAGACTGCCTATCCATCCATTTTTTTTTTCAGTATCTTTTTTTGCCAAAAGCTGCCATTTCTAAAAACCTTTTATTGTTTTTACATCTATCTTATAGAAAATCTTTAAATAATTATACTACTCTTTCCAAATAGCAGGTAATCAAAATCTGGAAGCTGTCATTACACCTTTTTATGGCTTCAATTTCTACCATTAAATGTCTCCAATTTCCTCAACTACTGTATTCATGCAAATTCAACACCTAAACTTCACCCCAAACCTCAAACTGCTTTCTTTTTTTTATTTTTATTTTAATTTTAAAGATGTGGGGTACAATTCAGGTTTAGGTATACAAATGGTCATTATATAGATAAAGTTTGGCCTCACTTTGGTTCCCACTTCACCTGGTTTGAGATCAGGACCCTTATTGATGAAGTGTGACCCTCCTCCCTCCCCGACAGCTTCCCACCACTGCCAATCCCTTTCTTATAGTATTATGACAATAGCTCAGGGTTCACTTATGAGTGAAAACATGTGGTACTCAGTTCTCTGCTTCTGTGATAGATCACTGACTATTATAGACTCCAAATCCAACCAAGTTGCTGCGAAGTTCATAATCTTGTCCTTTATTGCTGCACAATATTTTATCATGTATATGTACCACATTTTTTTAATTCACTCTACTTTTGATGGGAAGTATGGTTGGTTCCAACTTTTGTTATTGTGAATAGTGCTGAAATAAAAATGCGTGCACAGGTTATCTCTTTTTGTAGAATGATTTAGGTTCCTTCAGGTATATTCCCAGAAAAAGGGATTGCTGGGTTGTATGGAAGGTGGATTTTTAGATCTTTTAGGAATTTCTACATTGTTTTCCTCAGAGACTGTACTAGTTTACACTCCCATCAATGGTATAGAAGTGTTCCCTTTTCTCTGCATCCTCTCCAGCATCTGTTGTTTTTGAGTTGTTAATGATGGGCATCCTGACTGGAGTTAGGTAGTAATTCAGTGTGATTTTAATTTACATTTATTTGATGATTAGTGAGACTGAGCATTTTTTCATATATTGTTGATAGTTCATATGTTTCCTTTTGAGAAGTGTCTAATCATATCTTTTGCCCACATTTTTTTTTTTTTTTTTTTTGAGTTGGAGTCTCACTCTGTCGCCCAGACTGGAGTGCAGTGGCCGCTCCCGACCACCGCAGCCTCGACCTAATGGGCTCCAGCGATCCTTCCTCCACAGCCTTCCAAGGAGCTGGAACTACAGGCACGCGCTACCACGCCCAGCTAATTTTTGATTTATTTTAGAGATGAGGTCTCGCCAGGTTGCCCAATAGGGTCTCGAACCCACGGGCTCAGGCAATCCACTCACCTCAGCCTCCCAAAGGCGCGGGATTACAGGCTGAGCCACCGAGCCAGGTTTGCCCACATTTTTTAATAGAGCTGTTTGTTTGTTTGTTTTTCTTTTCAGCACATTTGAGTTCCTTATAGATCCTGGATGTTAAGTCTTTGTCAAATAAAAAGTTGGCAAATATTTTTTTCCCATTCTGTGGGCTGTCTCCCTGTTCTCTTGATGGCTTCTTCAGAAGCTTTTCAGTTCAATGGGGTACCACTGTCTATTTTATCTCTTATGAAATAGAGGTTTTAAACAGGAATTGGTTACCAATTCCAATTTCCATAAGGGTGTCTCCTGCATTTTCTAAGATACTTGTAGTTTGAGGTTTTACGTTTAGGTCATTGATCCATTTAGAGTTGATTTTTGTGTACGGTGATAGATAGGGGTCTTCTTTTAATCTTCTGAAAGTGGTCAGCCAGTTTTCCCAGCATCATTTTCTGAGTAAGTTCTCCTTTCTCAGTTGTTGTTAGTGGAGGCTTTGTCGTAGATGAGTTTGTTAAGAAATTGAGGTTTTGCTTCTGGAACCTCAATTCTATTCCATTGGTCTGTATGCCTGTTCCTGTACCAATACCAAGCTACTGGCATCCTGTATGCAATTTCAAGCATTGAAGATAATATTCCTTTTCATCATTTGTCAGAATCAATCTTGGTAACTACTTAGTAGTGAGTATATTAGACAACAACAAAAATGTTTGCATGTGACCAAACTAACACTCTGATTCCTAGAGTTTGAGAAGAAAGAACTAACCAAGTTTATGCTGTATCTGGATCCCTTCACACTTTAGAAAATATAACAGCAAGAAGTGTACAAATATAGGAACCTCCTTATCCAAAATGATTAATAATTTGTTATAAATTAAATAGCACTGCATGCAAATTCTGGAAAGTGTAAAGGTTAATTGTTAAACAAGTTAAAAATTCAATAATTTTGGAGTATGCGGGGGATGGGTATTAGTTTAGATTCCTCACAGTGCTATAGTCCAAATCACTCTCCATTCTTTCCTTCCCCAGCCCCTGGTAACTGCTAATCTGCTTTCTGTCTCTATGGATTTACCTATTCTGAATATTTCATATAAATGGAGTCAACTAATATGTAAAATTTTGTGTCTGACTTTTTTCACTCAGCATGTTTCCTAGGTTCATTTATGTTGTATCATGGAACAGTGCATCAATACTTTTAATACCTGAATAATGTTCCACCGCATAAATATATCACATATTTTTTATTCATTCATCAAGTGATAGACATTCGAGTTGTCTCCACCATGTGGTTATTGTGAACTCTAAAAACATTAGTGTATAAGTATCTATTTGATTACCTGTTTTCACATTTTTATAATATATAACTAGAGGCGGAATGGCTGAGTCACATGGTAATTCTGTGTTTAACTTTTTGTGGAGCTGTCAAAGTGTCCACAATGACTGAACCATTTCATATGCCCGCCAGCAACGTACAACGTTTTTCTTTTTTTCATATTCTTGCCAACACTTGTCATTTTTCCATTTTATTACTTTTGTTGTTGTCATTGACATCATAATGGGTATAAAGTAATATCTCATTGTGGTTTTCATTTGCATTTCTTTAATGACTAATGCATTTTTTCATGTGCTTGTTGGCCATTTGGATATGTTCTTCAGACAAATGTCTATTTAAGTTATTTGCCCATTTTCTGATGGTGTTGTTTGTTTTTCTGTTGTTGAGTTTTAAGAGTTCTTTATATATTCTGGATGCTAGACCCTTCTCAGTTATATGATTTGCAAATATTTTCTCCCATTCTGAAAACTGTGTATTCACTTTCTTGATACTGTTTTTTGAGACACACTTATAATATTTTTGTGAACCAATTTATGTATTTTTTTTCTTTTGTTGCTTGTGCTTTTGATGTCTTATCTAAGACTCCATTGTCAAATCCAAGGTTATGAAAATTTACCCCTATGATTCTTTCTTTTTTATTCTTTTCTTTTCTTTTCCTTTTTTTTTTTTTTTTGAGTTGCAATCTCCCTCTGTCACCCAGGTTGGAGGGCAGTGGCACGCTCCCATCCACCGCAGCCTCGACCTGCTGGGCTCAGGCAATCCTTCCACCTCAGTCTTCCAAGTAGCTGGAACTACAGGTACACGCCACCGTGCCCAGCTAATTTTTTTTTATTATTTATTGTAGAGATGAGGTCTTGCCAACTTGCCCAGGCTGATCTTGAACTCATGGGCTCAGGCAGTCTTCTCACCTTGGAGTCCCAAATTGCTGGGATTATAGGCATGAGCCACGGCACCTGGCCTCTGTTTCCTTCTATGAGTTTTATAGTTTTAACTCTTATTTTTATGTCTTTGAGTTACTTTTTGTATACTGTGTGAGTTTCCTTCTTAATATGATTATTCTGTTGTTACAGTATCATTAGTTGAATACAGTATTCTTTTCCTACCCTTGTCAGAAATCAAATGACCATAGATGTATGGGCTTATTTTTGTACTATCAATTCTATTCCATTTGTCTACATGTCTATCTTTATGCCAGTATCACACTGTTTTGATTATTTTATCCTTGTAGTAAGTTTTAAAATTGGGAAGCCTTAGTCTTTCAAGTTTTTTCTTTTTCAAGAGTGTTTTGGCTGTTCAGGGTTGCTTGCAATTCGATATGATTTTGGGGATTGTCTTTTCAATTTCTGCAAAATGTGCTACTGGTTTTGTTAGGGATTGCATTGGATCTGTAAATCCCTTTGGATAGTAGTGTCACATTAACAATATGAATTCTTTTAAAGCATAAACGTGAAGTGTCTTTTCATTTGTTTTGGTCTTCTTTAATTTCCTTCAGCAATGTTTTGTAGTTTTTGGTGTGCATATCTTTCTCCTCTTGTATTAAATTTATTCTATTCTTTTTAGTATTATTGCAAATGTAATTACCTTCCTAATTTCTTTTTCGAATTCTTTGTGGTTAGTGTATAGAAATACAACTGATTTTTTTAAGTTGATTACTCCTGTACTTTTAAGACTACTGATGTGTAAATAACTGGTCTTCAATTTACCAAATGTCCAGCTAAAGGATAATAACTGTATTTTCCCTTGCTGGTAATAGATTGCCTTGTACAAAATACTTGCATTTTATCACTTACATATAGTTGAATGACCAAATTATGGGCAAATATCAGAAGTAAAAAAAGTTTAAGTGTTATTTGTACACAAAATAATCACTCTTGTAAATTATGTTAATGTAAATATGAATATTCATTTTGAAATAAGAAGACAAATTAGTCAATTCTACTATCGATCTCCAAAGTTTGAAATTTACTTTCTATGAAGCAACTAAAATTCAAATTCTCTCTTAAAACAAATGCAGAGCAATATTACACAAGATTATCATTAGAGTAGACCACTCTGTGACAGCCCCTGTCTATCACTCCCAAAAGTAGTAAAAAAGTTATTAAGCATATATACCCTTGAGTAATCAGCTAGCAGTAGGAAAAAAGACTAAATTTTCCAACATGGCTGCCAATTTCCTGTATAACCTAGGTCCTAACTACCTCTAACTTTTTTTTAAAGACTTTTTTTTTGAAGAACAATTTCAGATTCACAGTAAAATTGAGAAGATGGTACAGAGATATCCTACATATGCTTTACTCCAACACATGCATATCCTTCCCCATTATCAATATCTCCCACAGAGTAATGCATTTTTACTATTGATAAATCTACTTTGAAACATTATTATCACCCAAAGTCAATAGTTTGCATTAGTGTTCACTCTTGGTGTTGTACATTATATGGGTTTGAAAAAAATTATAATGACATATATTACTACTATAGTACCACAAAGTATTTTTTTGACCTAAAAACTTGTCTATGCTGTACCACCTATTAATATCTCCCTCCTCTCTAACCCCTAGAAACCACTGATCTTTTTTACTGTGTTCATAGTTTTGCTTTTTAAAATTTTTTTCTTTCACTTAGTAATATACATTTAAGTTGTCTGCATGTCTTTTGTGGCTTTCATAACTCACTTGTTTTAACATTGAGTAATATTTCATTGTCTGAATACAGCAAAGCTTATTTATCCATTCATCTGTTGAAGAATATTATGGTCACTTCCAAGTTTGAGAAATTATAGTGAAACTATATAAATATCCGTTTACAGGTTTTTGTGCGAGCATGATTTTTCAACCCCTTTAGGTAAATATCAAGGAGCATGAATGATAAATGGCATGACAAGAGTACATTTAGTTTTGTAAGAAATTGTAAAATTTTCTTCCAAAATGCTTGTACCATTTTGTATTTCCACCAGCAATGAATGAGAGTTTCTGTTTCTCCTTGCCACCATTTAATGTTGTCAATGTTTTGGATTTTGGAATTCTCATAGATATATAGTGGCATTTCTTCTTGTCCTTTCTTTTTTTACTGTATATATTTAAGGTATACAGTGTGATGTTTTAATATTCATGTACACAATGAAATGATTACTACAGTCAAGCCAATTAATGTACCCATCATCTGGTATAGTTACTTTTCTGTGGTAAGAACACCTAAAATCTACTCTCTAAGTAAGTTTCTATTGTTTCTCTTACAATATTTTAAACTATATTTATCATGCTGTACATTGGATCTCTAGATTTATTAATCCTAAATAACTGCAACTTTGTACTCTTTAATATAGTTCTCCATGACTCCCAACCTCTAGTAACCATTGTTCTATTATCTGCTTTTGTGTATCTTACTTTTTAAATACATACATATAATTGAGTTTGTGCAGTATTTGTCTTTCTGTGCCTGGCTTATTTCATTTAGCATAATGTCCTCCAACTTCATTCATGCTGTCACAAAAGACAGTATTTTATTCTTTTTTAATACTCAATAATATTTACATGTATACCACAATTTCTTTATCCTTTGAGGAACACTTAGGGCATTTCCATATCTTAGCTATTGTAAATAGTGCTGCAATGAACATGAGAGTGCACTTATCTCTACAAGGTACTAAGTTCGTTTTATTTATTTAAAAAAATAAACATTTGTTTTTCACAGTTCTGGAGGCTGGGAAGTCAAATATCAAGATGATGACAGATCCTGTGTCTGATGAGAGCCTGTTTCTCATAGAGGGCACCTGCTAACTGTGTTCTTCCATGGTGGAAGGGACCAGTGAGCTTCCTTGGGACTCTTTATTTAAAGTGGACTAATTTCATTAATGAGATCTCTACCTACTAAATCAGCTACCAAAGTCCCCACCTCTTAATACTATTACATTGAGGATTAGGTTTTGACACATGAATTCTGAATGGACATAATCTTTCAGACTATAGAAATCTCTAGCTATAAAGCCTTTTCCTTGAGCTTGGTCTGGTGCCAATTATTGTTTATACTCTAGTGTTACAAAATTAAACTTATCCAGATTTTCCTCTACTGAGGGATATATCCTTCTTGATTTGCCCTGTAGAAGTTGGTTTCATTTTCTTTGGTTATGTATCCAGAAAAAGAGATTGCCAGGTCTTTTGCCAGTTCTATTTTTAATTTTCTGAAGAACCTCCATATTGTTTTTCTATATTGGAGGCAATAATTTATATTCCCACCAACAATGTATAAGAGTTTCCTTTTCTTCACATGCTTGCTAACACTTGTTATCCCTTGTCTTTTTAAAAAATAATAGCCATTCTTTGTCATTTTCTACATCACAATTCACACTAGAGCCAAACTAGCATCTTTTAGCCCTAGAACATGTCATGTTCCTCTTGCCTAGAGATTTCTACACATGTTCTTTGGTGGGGGCCTTGACAATCTGGGAATCAGCATGTGAACCGAATGAAGACACCTTTCCGGAGAGGCAAGGCCCCCGGGGAGATTCCGCATGCGTGGCAAGGCCCCGCGGAAAGTCTTGAGGAAAGTTCTGCATGACTGTTCCCCAACTCACGGCCACCTCCATGTTCCCATTATATTGTTTTGCATAAGTCTTATAGGAATAGTATGCTTATTCATAGTTTGGAAAGGAAACTTTGTACACAAACCCACAGAAGGCAATGATGGTAAAAGTCATGAGTTACCAAATGTTCAAAAACACCCTGTGTCTCAGCAGGAACAAAACATGACTAGCGGGAACATGACGACCCAAGTCTCAAAACAATTACCCGCCACTGAAACCACCCTAGCAGGATGTACTATTAACTGTTCGACAAACAAAACTCTCAAAGATTTAATGTTAAAACTTTGGCACCAGGAAATGTTGGAAACTGAGGACAGGCCTAGATCAGAAAAAAACACCTAAATATGAACAACATAACATGAACCCTAATACAGAAACACCCAGTATAGATAACTCAAAATTATTTAACCCATTGCCTACGGTTAGGGAAGGAGGCTACGTAAGCTATAAGATCAATAGTCAAATATGGTGGGCACCCAGAGGACAAAATAGCATGCAAAATCTAGAATGACTCGATCTACCTCTGCCTTATACAGGTGCATATGGTGATGATATGGTTAGAAAAGTCTGGATAGATGGAAGACACGTTAAGTGGAGAGATTTATCTCTTTGGGAAAGTATAAAACGCAGTGGTCCCCAGTGATGCTTACTTTCTAAAACCCAAAGGTCAACACTCAGAATAAAAGTGGAATGATTGGTATACAAAAATAAAATGTAAACACTGCCTCATCGCAGACAGTGACCTTTAAATTGAAACTACATAAAGGTTATATGCCTAGCACGTTTATATCTATATAGACGATTTACCTTTATAGAGTATAAGTTTTACTTTCCACTTGCTACCTTTTTGGCTAATGTGACCCTTGCCCTTTTAATAAGTTACTACTTCCAAGAACAGCTAGCTTTTTTTTTTTAAGAATTATATGTAGACATTATTAAACCATAATTATGTGCAAAAATTATAAGAATTGCAAAACCATTAGTACATCATGTAATCATTTTCACATTAATCATTTTTCTTACTGTTAACTTTCTGTTAAGTGTGTGCCAAAAATTATGATATAAATAAATCAGCACTGCTATGTTT
>CAUYQG010050993.1:0-53203 GCA_963574415.1 Tarsius wallacei | reverse complement strand
TCATTGTAAAGCTCTTTCACTTCTCTGGTTAGGAAGATGCCGAGGTTAAATATATTTTAAAATATCAAATCTGGACTTTAATAAGAATAAAATCTTCAAGATGCAATATTATAAGTATAGCAGAGTATAATTTTTGTTTATTTATGTATATGAGTGAGTGTGGGAGTAATTTATTTCCATATACAGTCATGCATCACTTAACAATGAAAATGTGTTTTCAGAAATTCATCATTATGCTCTTTCATCCTTGTGCAGACACCATAAAGTGTGTTTATTATGTAAACAAAGTAGATAGTCTACTATACAATTAGGCATTATGATATATCCTATTTTCCCTAGCCAACCAATCTGAACAGTATGTCACTGTACTGCATAGTGTAAGCAATTAGAAAACATGGCAGGTATTTGCGCATCTACACATGTCTGAACCTAGAAAATGTAAGGTAAAAATGTGATTTTATAAGCTTATAGGATTACCAGCATATGTCTAGATCCTTGTTCACTGAAACGTCATTATGTGGTCCAAAACTGTATTGAGAGTCTGTAAAAAAAGAAAACTCCTGGTAAGAGCTACCCAGATATTGACAAGATTACATTTGGATGTCATGATTATAGGTGAAGTTTATTTTCTTCTTTTTGTAAGTTTTGGTATTTTTGTAAATTTCCATTTTTGTCTATGTCTTACTTCCATAATAAAAAAGTTTTAAAATAACCAGCTTTCAAAAACGCAAGAATAAAAACATATAAAACCTCTTTATATTATATTTTATTTTATTTTAGAGTTGTGGGATACAAGTGAGGATTTACTACATAAAGTGAGTTGCATGCAGGTAAAGTTTGGGCTTCTAGCTGGTCCTATGCCTGATAATGGACTAGGGTCTCAGTGTGCTGTCACTTGCCTCCCCCTACTCCCTCCCTCTCTCTCCTAGCCATGTCCAGTGCCTGCAGATCCCACCCTTGTGCTCATGTGACCAGTGAGTTGTATCTGATTTGAGGACTTGGTCATCAATTCATGGCCTACTCTGATGGCCAGGAGGATGTTCCCTAAGATTTATTCTAACATTCTCATAATTTGAGCTTTTACATTTAAGTCTTTGATCCATTTTGAGTTAACTTTTGTATATAATGATAAGTAGGGGCAGTTTTATCCTTCTGCATATGGCTAGAAGGTGTCCCAGCACCATTTGCTAAATATGGATTCCTTTCTCTGATGTTTATTTTTAATGGTTTTGTCAAAGTTGAGTTAGTTGAGAGACCATTGTTTTATTTGTAGGTTCTCTGTCCTGTTCCATTTGTCTGTGTCTATTCCTGTACCAATACAATGCGATCTTGAATACTGTAGTCTTGTAATAAAGTTTAAAGTCAAGACGTGTGATGCCTCAAGCTTTGTTCTTTTTGCTGATGATTGCTTTAGCTATTTCTGCTCTTTTTTGCTTTCATATTAATTCCTATATTGTCTTTTCCAGGTCTGTGAGAAATTATGATGACAATTTTATAGAGATTGCATTGAATCTGTAGGTTGCCTAGGTAGGATGGACATCGATGATATTGATTCTGTCAATCCATGAGCATGGGATGTTTTTCCATTGTTTGCTTAATCCTTGATTCCTTTGAGCAATGTTATGTAGTCCTCATTATAAAAGTCATTTACTTCATTGACTAGGTGGATGCCAAAGTATTTTATGTTTTGTGGCTATTGTGAATGAGATTGTGTTTTTTATTTGGTCCTCAATCTGCATCTTGCCAGTGTATACAAATGCAACTGTTTTTTGTGCATGGATTTTGTATCAGGAGACTTTACCAAAGTTATTTATCTGTATGAGGAGATTTTCTTTTCTTTTTTTTTTTTTTTTGCATACTCTCAGATTCTCGAGTTACAGAATCATATCATCTACAAAGAGGAAAAACCTAATTTTCTCTTTTCCTAATTGAATACTCCTGATTTTTTTTCTCCTACCTGATTATTCTGGCTAGGATTTCCAGTACTATGTTGAATAGGAAGAGTGAGAGTGTTTTGTACATGCCTCCTTGTCTTGTTCTGGTTCTTAGGGGGAATGCTGCCAGCTTCTGCTCATTAAGCATAATGTTGGCTGTAGGTTTGTCATAGATGGGCCTTATTGTTTTGAGAAATGTTCCTTCGATGCCAAGGTGTTTGATAGTTTTTATCAAGAAAAGATGCTGAATTTTATCAAAAGGTTTTTATGTATCTAGTGAGATAATCATATGGGTCTTGGTTTTACACCTGTTAATGTGATAAATTATATTAATAGACTCACAAATGTTTAGTCAACTCTGCAATAGAAATGAAGACCTGCTCATAATCAATAATTCTTGAAATATATGGTTAAATACTATTTGTTACAATCTTGTTGAGAAATTTTGCATTTTTATGAGAGAAATTGGTCTGTAGTTCTCTCTCTTTGCTGAGTCTTTGCCAATTTTGGGTACTAGGATAATATTAGCTCCACAGAATGAGAGATTTCCTTCTGAATTCTTGGAATGAACACTTTCATTAGGATTGGTATCAGGTCTTCCTAGTATATCTTGTAAAATTTAGCTGAAAAATCATCTGGCTCAGATAACTTTTGTTGTCATTGTTATTGGGGAAATTTCTTATAACTGAGTCAATTTCTTTGATTGACATTGGTCTGCTTAGGGTTTGAATTTCTTTCAGTTTCAAACTTGGTCAGTAATGTAATGCTAAGAATTTCTTCATTTCCTCTAGATTTTCTAGGTTATTTGCTTGCAGATATTCACAGTAATCCTTGATAATGTTATGATCAGTTGTAACATTTGCTTTTTTTTGTTAATAATTGTGCTTGGACTTTTTCTTTCTCTTTTTTTTTTGTCAATCTGAACACGGGTCTGTTTATCTTATTTATTCTTTCAAATAACTAGATTTTTTTCCTTCTAGATTCTTTCTATGATTTTGTATTATATTTTATACAATTATTACCTTCTTTTAGTATTTTGAATTTTTGACAAAATTTTAGAATGAATTGTCCTTGCCTTTCCCAGCTCTCTAAGGTGGGACATTAGGTTGTTTACTTGAGATTCTTCTAATTGTTTTGAAATGCTCATGTAATGCTAAAAACGTTTTTATCTACACTGTTTTCATGGTATCCCAGAAATTTTTTGCATGTTATATCTTTGTTTTTATTTGTTTCTAGAAAAGTTTTTATTTCTGCCTTGATTTCTGTGTTAACCCACAAGTCATTGAGAAGTATGCTCCTTAATTTTCAAGTATTGTTGTGTTTTGGGTGTCTACTGATGATGACATTTATTTTTATTTCACAATGGTCTGAAAAGACGTTTAGTATTATGTCAACCTTTTGAAATTTATTCACACTTGATTTATGCCTGATAATGTGATCAATCTTGGGGTATTTTCCATTTATGGATGAGTAGAATGTATGCTCTGTGGTTGTTGGATGAAGTGTTCTATAGATGCCTATTAGGTCCAGTTGGATGAATGTTGAGTAAGGGTCCAGATTTCTTTTTTGCCTTGATGATCTTTATAGGGATTTTAGAAGGGTATTAATGTCTCCATCTGTGCATGGGTGTCTAGGTCCTCTCTCAGTTTAAGCAAAATTGTTTTTTTTTTTCTTTAATCTGGGTGCTCCTGTTTTGGATGCACATACATATTTAAGATGAATATTTGTTTGCTGGTAGATTTTTATCATTATGTAGTGTTCTTCAGTGTCCTTTTTAACTTTTATTGGTCGGAAGTCTGTTTTGTCTGATATAAGAATACCTACCCCTGTTCTTTTTTGTTTTTCATTTTCCTGGAAGATCTTTCTCCAGCTCCATACTTTGAGCCTGTCCTTTGCAGTGCGATGGATTTCATGGAGGCAGCAGAATATTGGATCATGTCTCTTTATCCAGTTTCCTGCTCTGTGCCTTCAGAGTGGCAAGTTCAACCCATTCTTGTTCAAGTCAATTATTGATCTGTTAGAGTTTATCCCCGTCATAATGTTCTTAAATGATTACTTTGCTTTTTTTTTATTTTAAAGATGTGGGGAACAATTTGGGATCAAATATACAAGTGGTTATCATACAGGTATGTTCTTTTAACTCTGTGCTGGCCTGTGCTTTTGCAGCGGGTGGAACCATTGTTTCATTTCTGTGCTCAGAACTTTCTGAAGGGTTGTTCTGGAGGTATCATATTCTCTTAGAAATTAGATGTCAGGGAAGGATTTTAATTATCTTTCATTGATAAAGCTTCACTTGGAAGGGTAGAAAATTGTTTTCTGGGATTGCTTTTTTTTAAAGTTAAAGATAGGGACTCACTCTCTTTTAGTTTGCAAGGTGTCTACTAAAACATCTGTCAACATTCTGATGAGTCTTCCTCAATAGTTGGTCTGTCTTTCTCTCTAGCTGCCTTTAGGGACTTTACTTTTATGCTTGTTTTGTGGAGATGAATTTTTGTGTGTCTTCAAGATTGTCTTCTTATGGAATACCTTGCAGGGGTTTTCTGGATCTCTTATATTTAGATGGTTGCTTCGCTAGCAAGATAGGGAAAATTTTATTGAATAAGCTCTTGGAAGGCTTTTCAGGGTGTTCTCAGTATCCCCTTCTGTCTCTGGGTTGCCAATCAACAATAAATTTGGTCTCTTTAAATAATCCCACACCTCTCACAGGCCTTTTAAATCTTTTCCCCTTACTTTTGTTTTTCAGACTGAGTTAGGTCAATAATTTGATCACTGAACTCTGAGATTCTTTCCTCTGCCTGGTCAATTTTGCTGCCTACACCTGTTATTGAGTTTTGAAATTCCAGGAAGGAATTCTTCACTACCAAGATTTCAGATTGCATCTTTCTTATATTGGCCAGCTCTATTTTTATTTCCTGTGTTGAATTTGTTGCCTTTATGATCTTGCTTCCATCTTCTTGTGGTTTTCCTTGGCTTTCTTTGTCAACCACAATCTGCAGTCTATGTCTGTCATCAGGGACAGGTCATTCTGGATAGGTTCCATTGTTTAGGGTCTGGGGAGGAGTTATGTGGGTGCTTTAAAGGAACATCTTTAAAGCTTTGTGAATTACCAGCGTTTCCCCTCCCCCCGGTCCTTCCTGATCTGTGAGAACCAACTCTTCTCACTGTATTTATTTGTTTTTTTTTATTGTTTTGTAGTCAGATATAGACTAGCTGTGTTAGAACGTTTTTAGCTGTTCAAAAAATTACCACAGGGGGGTGAGGCACTGCTAGGAGGATAGAATTCTTTACATCGCTGTTTCCAGCATTACCTCTCCTGTTAGACAGGGCTCAGAACTCAAAAACTTTATGCCACAATGTTATTTCTGTGGCTGGGCTGGCTGGACTGCTTTCTGATCCCCAGTTGAGAGCTCTCTGTGGAAACTGGCAGGAGTGATTGGCCCTCTGGCCTCTGTAGCAGCACTTCTGGAATGGCGGCACTGTCCTTTTCCCAGCAGCACTCCCATAGTGAGGCAGGGGCTACCTTAACTCTTCTTCCTCAGCTAAAGTCATGTCTACATTCAGAACTGAGGAGCAGCAGAATCTGTCAAAGTTTCTTCCAAGTCAGTGTACACCACGATAGGACCTGCCCTTGGGTTGAGTGAATCTGGTAGGTGATATTTCCTGGTCTTGGGGCTGGCTACCAAGTGCTGCAGGAGTCCCTGGTTGTAGGTTTTCAGAGTTTGGATGAGTTCCCAGTTCCATGTGACCTCTGGCAGCATACTGTTGTGGTATATCCAGACTACCTCTTTTGTAAGACTGGAAACCTGTGTGGCTGGGGGAGAGGAACTGTCATAGACCATGTCAGTAGCACTCACACCCTTTCATATAAAAGGCTAGACTGCCAATTTCATGTGAGCTTGGCACCTGGTAAAGATGGGGGCCTCCTGGCTCCAAAGCCAAGTTCTCATTCTCTCTCATTCTCACTCCCTGTGTTTCTCAGGAATCCTCTCTGGGATGTGGCATGTGTCTTGTGTCTCAGCATGCTCAAACTGCTATGGGTCACCAGCTGATGGAACTCTTTTATTTGAACTACACTGCCAGAGATGTACTGGTTAGCTCCTACTAGGGGCCATTTTGGATTCTCCCTCTTTATATTTTAAATTCTGAATTTAAATTGTGATTTTTTTGATTGATTGTTTTTCTTTTCCCAAAATGTCAAAGAGGAAAATAGACATTAAGTTTTTCCTCTTTTTAAAGGTGTATTTTATTCTATGTTTTAAATTTAATTTTAGTTGATATAAGTGTTCTAAAAATCAAGCTATAGTCCAGGCATGGCAGCTCAAGCCTGTAATTCCAGCACCTTGGGAAGCCAGGCAGGAGGATTGTTTGAACCCAGCAGTTTGAGACCAGCCTCGGCAATAGAGTATGAACTTACTTATTTTTTTATTAAAGTTAAAAATTAGCCAGGTATGGTGATGCAGGACTGTTGTCCCAGGTACTCAAGAGGCTGATGTGGGAGGATTGCCTGAGCCCAAGAGGCTCCAGTGAGTAGTGATGGTGCCACTCCAACTTGGTCAACCGAGTGAAACTTTGACTCAAAACAATAGCAATAACAGCAAAAAGCTATAAAGTAAATAACATGAAAAAAAATCACAAGTGAATAATGCATTTGTTTGTACAAATATTAATATTTTGGCACCTAAAAATTTAAAAATTTTCAGCAAATATGCAATGGTTCATGTATAAAGATTTCCATGAACTATTGTTTGTAACAGAAAATATCACAAAATTAAGCTTTACTCAATAGCTTTAATTTTCTCTATGTATGTAAGATAAAATATTAACTGAAACACACAAAGATATATGTCTGATAATTTTCATTACTAGCATTGATCATAAAAGCTTAAATATTAAAAACAATTCAAAAGTTTCATAGTCATAAGACTGGATTAAGGCCAGGCATGGTAGCTCAAGCCTATAATCCCAGCACTTTGGGAGGCCGAGGCAAGAGGATTGCCTGAGTCCATGTGTTCAAGACCAGCCTGGCCAACATGGTGAAATCTCATCTCTACAATAAATCAAAAAATTAGCCCGGAATGGTAGTGCGTGCCTGTAGTTCTGACAACTTGGAAGGCTGAGGCAGAAGGATCACCTGAGCCCAGAAGGTCGAGGCTGCGGTGGCTGGGAGCATGCCACTGCACTCCAGCCTGGGCAACAAACTGGATTAAAATGTATAAAAGTGCTATTAAATTACACACTATAAAACTTCTAAAATCAGTAAAGGGGTACCACATGTATTAACACAAAATAATACACATAATTAAGGGGAAAAAAGGAGTAAATTACTGAAGAGTTAACAAGTGTAAGAATCAATGATCCTAATTGTTATAAATATATGCCTGTTAAAATTATAGGTGTTTTAGAAAAACACACAGAAAAAGAGAGAGGTGAAGATGGAGAGAGACACGTTATAAAGGGAAGAGATAGGACCAAACAAATGTGGAGAAGAAAGAAGAAAAGTAGAGTAAATTAGATTTGCAACAATTGGGAGACATAAAGAACAAACAATGAGTCTGTGAATGGGTGAAGTAAAATGTTATTAGTTAATTTATCAACAAAGACTTTCTAATTAAACTTTATGTGAATTAGTGATATCTGAAAACTTTACGAGACAAATGTATTATTTTTATAAGAAAAGGTAAAGCATGTTTAATTATTAAAAAATATAAAAGGCAACCTACGGAGAAAATACATAACATATAAGTAAAGGTTGCAAACTTTAACATTAAAAACAGTTTCAAATCAATTTTACATTACTAGTTAAAGGGCACAAATACACTCTTGTAGAAAATAAAAAGTGCAAATGACTAAAAACATGGGAGAATATGTCCAATCTTAGTAGAATACAAATAAATGTTAATTAAAACATTGGTTCTTTTCTACTTTAGCAAAACATTATTTGTTATAAATTAATATAGAACAAACATAAATTTAAGCATTCTTTTTTAAAGTAATTTTGTGATATATAGCAAGAGCCATAAACAATTGTATGTTCTTTTGTGAAAGGATTTCTCACCGAGAAATGTATTTTATGGACCCCCTTAAGAAATTTGGAATATGATTATATACAATGTTATTATTCACACTTTTTAAAAAACGCTTTTATTTTCTACATAATGGCATTGTATAATTAATAATAGTTATACAGAGAGATTATACAGCCAATGATGTTTTAAAATAATGTTGAATACCAAGATGGGAAGGCTCAAAACAAATTCAAATAAGATAACAAAGTAAATTGTTTAAATAACAAGATTCATTTTTAAAAAGTTTTCTTGATTGTAATCGCTTTAGGGGCACAAGTATTTTCTGGTTACATGGCTGCTTTGTATAGTGGGGTAAAATCTGGGCTTTAAGAGTACCCATCACTCTCATTAATGCATATAATACCTAATAGGTAATTTTTCAGCCCTTTCATCCTCTCCCTTCTGAGGGTCCAACATCCTTTATACTATTCTATTTGCCTTTGCAGACACTTAGATTAGTCTCACTTATAAGTGAGAATATGCTGTATTTGGTTTTGTATTCCTGCATAATTTCGCTTAGGATAATGGTTTCCAATTCCCCACAAGTTTCCGCAAAACACATTATTTTGTGTTTTTTTTTTCTTATAGCCCAGTTGTACTCTATGGTATATTGTGATGAAAGATTCAAATTTATTTTTCTGCATGTGGCTATCCAATTTCCTGTAGAGATAATGTGTATGTGTGGTATTTGAAGGCGATTTTAGAATGCCCTTTCCCCACTTTTTAATAATAAAAGTAATTATTATAATATCAATATTATCTTACAAATACACATATATGTATATATTCATTAAATATTGTGTCTTACTGTCTTTCTTACATTAAAAATACTGTACTCATTTTACAACTTATGCAAACTAACATTTAGATAGCAAAAGTATTTTTAAACTAAATTGCTGTTGATAATCCACAGACATTGAATATGATTGATTAATCCACTACAATACAAGGGCAGCATGGCAACGTCATTGAGCTCTAGTAGCAAAACTGATTGGGGTTCAAATATATATTCTGCTACTTAGTAGCTGTTGAGCTTTTGTTGAGTTACTTAACCTCTGTTACTCAGTTTTTCAACTGTAAAATGAGAAATATATTTGTATCTATTTTACAGGGTTGTAAAAATTATACATATTAATAATTTGAAAAACTTTTAGTTACTTTTATTATTTGTATGGGAGGGTAATAAGAGTACCTGAAGTCTACTCTTTTGACAAACCATCATTGTACATTATAATATTAGTTAACATTAATTTTTATGTTGTTATTTATCTAGATAGTCATCCCATATGACTGCAACTGTGTGTCCACTAACATGCGTCTTCCCTTTCTAATCACCCTTTCACTGTCTGTTAAAAATATTGCAGATGAACTGAGATAAAAATTACCACACCATACAAGTTAAAAAACATAAAAGTAATGAATTTAAATAAAAAGAAGAAAATTGACTATTCTAAAATTCCATGTCCAGTGAAAATATCTTTCCAAAATAAGACTCGAAAGTCTTCCTAAACAAATACTGATAAAATTAATTACTATACACCTACTTTCTAAGAAATATTAGAGCCAATTCTTCAGAAGAAAGAAGCAAAAGAAATTTGATCCCAGACAAAAATTTGTATCTACATAAAGTCATGAAAATATCTCAAAATAAATATCATTGTCTTCAAAACCATTCCCAATATCAATAAATCGAATCCCTTCAAAAACACAGTATAAAACATTGGGTCCAGATCTGATGTATTGCTTACTGTGTTTTGCATTTATAGCATTTTCTTTTGATTCTTAGAGGTTACATCTCTTCACTGGAAATTTCCCTCCCTGACAAACTATGTCAGAGATATGTTTTAGACTGTCAAAATGTTTTATTATTTGCTTGTTTTATTTGGTTTTATTGCAATGGGTGTAATAATAAAATTAGCTTTGCTTAATAAAAAATGCATACAGATTTTTTTAAAGAATTTGTCTATCATGTTTTCTAGTTTTCACCAGAAACATCCCTGGGAAAGAAAAATGCATAAAAATGGATTTGTTAATTACAGTCCAAGCACTTAACAGAAAAATATGAAGCATCTTAATTCATCATGAAAATACTGACTGACAGTGCTTCATAAAGAATCTGTAAAAGTCAAAAGGATTCTGTGATATTTGATTTTTGCAGTAGAAAATTTAAACTTTCATACTATGTGTAAAATTTCATAAAGAAAAGGACTTGGTTTTCACATCTATAAAATAAGAACATGTAAGCTGTATAATTCCTAAGATCTTTTGCCTTCATCTGTCTTGTGCTACTGTAACAAAATACCTGAAACTGAGTCATTTAGAATGAACAGAATTTTATTTTCTCACTTTTCTGGAGGCTAAGTCCAAGATCAAGGTACTGGTAGATTTCCTTGTCTGATGACAGCTGCTCTCTGCTTCTGAAGTGGTGCCTTGTTGTTGTATCCTCTGGAAGGAATGTCGTCATGTGGCAGAAAACAGAAAAGCAAATTCACTGAAAAGCTTCATGAAGCCTTTATTATAAAGGCCACTGGAAAGAAAGGCTTTTCATGAGGTAGGAGCCCTCATGGCCTAATTCTTAAAAGCTCTACCTGCATGATCAATGTTTGTATACCTAACCCTGAATTGTACCCCACATCTTTATAATAAATAAATAAATAATAAAAATATAAAAGAATAAAATAAGCCATTGAATTGCAAAAAAAACCCCCAAAACAAAACAAAGCAAACAAAAAAACTCTACCTCTTAATAGTATCACATTGACAAAACTTGAATTTTGGAGAGGATACATTCAAACCATGGTATTTCTCAAATATTCTTTGGTTATATTATTCCATTTATGCACAATTCATTATCTCTGATTTTTTTTAAGTTGTCAGAAGAAGAAATAAGTCTAATTATTGTTAAAGGCAAAACACACGTGAAATAGGGATTGGCAAATACTAAGCACTAAGTGTTATTTTCATCATCAGAGTTTTATCATTTACACTGTTGTCACAGTATAAATGCTTGTGTCCTCCCAATTTTTTTAAAATTAATTTTTATAGATTTAGAGAGTACAAGTGCAGTTTTTTCATACTGGTATATTGCATAGTGGTGAAGTCTACGCTTTTAGTGTAATCATCATTTAGTGTATATTGAAACCATTAAGTTCTCTCATCTGTCACACCATTCCTCCTCTCCCACCTTTAATTCTTCAATGTCTATTATTCTGCTGTCTATGCTTATGTGTACACAATATTTAGCTTCACTTATAAGTGAGAACATGTGGCATCTGACGTTCTGTTTCTTATTTATTTCACTTGAGATAATGGCTTCCAATTCCAACCTTGTTGCTGCAAGAGACATGATTTCATTAATTTTTGTGGCTGAGTAGTATTCTATAGTACATGTATGTATGTACGTGTAGATATCTATATCTATATCTGTATCTATATCTGTTTCTATCTGTCTATCTATCACATTTAAAAAATGCAGTCTCCTATGTTGGTGGACATTTGGGTTGATTCCATATCTCTGCTATTGTGAATAGTGTTGCAATAAAAATAAGAGTACACGTGTCTTTTTAAAATAACACAATTTATTTTTCTTTGGTGGATACCTAGTAGTGGGATCACTGGATCGAATGATAGTTCTAATTTTAGTTCTTTGAAAACTACTGTTTTCCATTAAGGTTATACTCATTTACATTCCCAACAATACTGTATAAATGTTTCCTTTTCTTCTCATCCTTGCCAATGTCTGTTGCTTTTTGACTTTTTAATGATAGTCATTTTGACTGTGGTAAGATGGTAACAAATTGTGACTTTAATTTGTACTTCATTGATGATTAGTGATGTTAAGCATTTTTGTGTATGTTTTTGGTCATTTGTATGTCTTCTTCAGAAACTGTATGCTCATGTCCTTTATCCACTATTTAATGGGGTTATTTGCTTTTTTTAAAAAATGTTGTGTTGTTTGAATTCTTACTACAAGATTCTGGATATTAGTCCTTTGTTGGATGAATAGTTTGCAAATTTTTTTTCATCCTGTAGGTTGTCTATTTATTGTAGGTTGATTATTTCTTTTGCTGTGTGAAAGCTTTTAAGTTTAATTAGCCTCATTTGTCTTCTTTTGTCTTTGTTGGATTTACTGTTGAGGTCTAAGTTATACATTATTTGCCTAAGCCAATGTCAAGAAGAATTTTTCTTAGGCTTTATGTTAGATTTTTATAGATTCAGGTCTTACAATTAAGTCTTTAATCTAGTTGGAATACTAACCAGCAAGGCAATGGTATTAGGACATGGAGTCTTCGGAAGGTGATTAGCTCATGAGGATGAAGCCCTTATGATTGAGATTAGTACCCTTATAATAGAGACTACAGAGAGTAAGCTAGTCCTCATCATGATAATACAGCAAGAAGGTGACATCTATAAGAAAGAGAGTTAGCTATCACCTGACATAAGATCTCCCCTGATCTGGGACCTCCCAGCTTCCAAAACTGTGAAAAATAAATTTCTGTTGAATATAAGTCACCTAGTAGCCCAAACTGACAACGGAAGTTACTAAATATTATTGTTTGTTTATTTTATAAATATACCAAGCAAAATTTGGTTGTTATTTCCAGTCAAAAATATTTCTAATTTATTAAAATTTATCTGGGAGCCATGTGCTAGCATTTGTATTCTATTTGAAGAACAATTCACTTAAATGACTCCCATTCGATCTCAATTGCTTACTGAGCTATTGATATATAGAAAATTTACAGATGATTTTTATGAAAAAAATTCCCCAAAATACACCAAATACTTTGTTAAAAATAATTACATGGTACTTCCCTGTTTTTGAGTCATCTTAGTTTTGTAAAATCATTTTTTATTTACAAATGAACAACTAGAAAATGTAGTACCCTTGCTGGAAACATGTACTAATGAATATAATATCAAACAGTACTGTGCTTTTTATTGACTATTTCATTAAAATTATTCTATGTCAGATCAATTTATCTTTATCTATTCCTATGTAACTTGATTAAGAATATCTATCTATCTATTCCTATGTAACTTGATTAATTAGTTAATTAATCTATCAATTCCTATGTAACTTGATTAACAAAGTTCATAAATCTATTCTCAATCTTTTACATATGAAATCTATAAACATATGCTACAAATGAATTCCAGTTAGAACTTCAGTTAGAATTCCAGTTTCAGTTAGATTAATGTCAATTCTTAATTCTTGCTTTCTTTTATGATTTCAAATTTGCAAAAATTTTTTTAAAGTCAGTAGAGAAGATGCAGGTGCACAAATTGTACTCACATTTTGTGGATGAATATCCAAACATGTATGCTTGACTAGTGATGCACAGTTGTGGAGATATGTCTACAGAGAAAAATGGTCTCAGCATCTGCCCCATCAACTGTTGCTCTCATTAATTAAAAAAACATTTATTCTATTTCAAAATGTCATCAATGTAATGCTGCTTTGCTTCCGGCCCTACTGTCTAGTCATGGCAAAGATAATGAGGTTAAATACCCCCAAATAGTTAGAAACTTCATAACGATGCTGGATTGTTCATACCAATGTGAAGAAATGCTTATAGGAATTGGAATTGCAATTTGTGTTTTAATTTCAGGGCACAATTAAAATATTTCGCATAATATCTTACACTTAAGACTATTTTGGGGGGGAAAGTATTTAATTCATGATTTCTTTTCTGCATGCTGCTTTTGTTCTCCATTGTGGCATATTCTAACAGCATGTACTGATAAAATCTTGCCAAAGCATTTTGTTATATCTCTCCTTGGCCAATAAACCTAGCCAGATTCAGAACAACAACAACAAAAGTGTTGTTATTTTCTGGTTTCACATTTTAAGAAATGCTTATTTTATATTTTTCCATAACACCTTACCAAGTTAGAATCTAAACTTATGAGAATAAAAAATAACAACTTACAAAATAACAAAACAAAAGTGACATGTTCACATATCTCAGCGCTATTATTATACCACACGTGAAGCAAATCATTTTCAAAGCTTGGCTTTTTCTAAGGAAACAGAAAATAGTATTTGCAGAAATAGTTTGAGCACAGTGAAATGTATTTCACAATCTAGAAAGTGCTGGTCAACTACTTAAATATTTAGAAAAAACAGTCTTTGAGAAAAAAATGGTGTTTGAAGACAGTTACTCATTTGTGATAAGTTGAGTATCTTGAAATTTTATTATCTTTAGTTGTTCCCTGAAGGAACATTCAAAAGAAGCTGTCAAATTGTGGTCACTTGTCTTTTCCTGTTTGGTTCCTGACATGGGGGTATTTTCAGGAGTGTTGTAAAACTGAGAATTTCCCTGTTTTGTTTTTTGTTTTTGTTTTATTTCTCTTTTCACAGGCACAGAATGTTCCAGAAGGGGATGATATGTTTCCAGATATGCATTTTCTTTCTCAGTAGTGATCATGATAATAGCTGACACTCACATATGCCAGGGATCATTCAAAGTACTTACATATAGAATTAATTCAATGTTCACAATACTATAAAATAGGTACTATTATCACTTGCCTCTGTCCTCTTTAAATATGAGAAACTGGGGCAAAGAGAATTTAATTTGTCAAATACAACCATAAGTCACTTAATAATGGGGATTCACTCTGACAAATTTGTCCTTAGGTGATTTTGTCACTATGTGTACATCTTAGCATGTAGTGAAACAAACATAGGTGGTATAGCCTATCACACCTAGGCTATATGGTATGACCTGTTGCTCCCAGGATACAAACCTGCACAGCATATTACTGTACTCAAAACTGTGGACAATTGTTAATACAACGATAAGTATTTGTGTATCTAAACATAATAAAGGTATAGTAAACATATGATATAAAAGATAAAGAAAGGTACATGTATATAGGACATTTATCATAAATGGGGATTGCAGGACTAAAAGTTGTTTTAGGTGAGTGAGTAAATGAGTGGTAAGTGATTGTGAAGGTCTAGGACATTACTATAAATTATTATCGTATACTATAATATACACTTAGGAAACACTAAATCTATTAAAATATTTATTTTTCTTTCTCAATAATAAATTGACCATAGCTTACAGTAATTTTTTTACTTTATAAATGTTTATATATATATATATCATTTTATTAGTTTTTTGAACATTTACTTAACAATTATAAAATTGTGAGGTCCAAGTGAGGATTAACTACATAAGTAGGCTGCATGCAGGTGAAGTTTTGGCTTCTGGCTGGTCTTCACTCCCCCTGGTAGTGGATTAGGTACCTTTTGTGTTGTCATGTCTCCCCAGTCTCCTTCCTTCCTCCCTCCCCTAGCAATTGCTGACCCCACTCTTGTGCTAATGTGACTAGTGATCAAGACCTACTTATGAATGAGAGCATGCAGTATTTAGTTCTTTACTTCTGTGATAGTTTACTTAGTATGATGGCATTCAGCTGAATCCAAGTTGCTGAAAAGGCCCTGATTTTGTTCTTCTTTATGGCTGTGTAATATTCCATTGCATATATGTACCACATTTTCTTTATCCAGTTCACTCTTGATGAGCAGTACGGTTGGTTCCATGTTTTGGCTATTGTGAATAGTGTGGCAATAAGCATGCACATGCTGGTCTCTTTTGAAAGAGCACTTATGCTCCTCTGGGTAATCCCATGATAGGGATTGCTGGGTCATATGAAAGATCAATTTTTAGTTCTCTTAGAAATCGCAACACTGTTTTCCATCGAGGTTGAACTGGCTTACCTTTCCACCCATCGTGTAAAAGAGTTCCCTTTTCTCTTCAGGTGCACCAACCCCTGTTGTTTTTTTGACTTGTAATGACTTTTTTGTGTTCTAAAAACTCACTTTAAAATATAAACACATTGTACACTAATGCAGAATATTTTCTCTCTTTATATCTTTATTCTATAAGCTTTCTTCTATTTTTAAAATTTTTATTTATTTATTATTATTACCTTATAAAGTTTTGCCAAAAATAAGGATTCAAACACACAGATTAGCCTAGGTCTACACAGATTCAGGATCATCAACACCACTGTCTTCCACCTTCACATGTTGTGTTAGGAAAGTAATTATGGGTAATAACACATGGAGCTGTATTCTCTTATGATACCAATGTCCTCTTTTGGAATACCTCCTGAAGAATTTAACTTGTCTGAGGCTTTTCTTCATTGTTGGAAAAGAAGGAGAAAGAAAAGGCAAAAGAAAAACCACATAAGTAAAAGAGAATTATATTTCATGTAAGATTAGCATATGATATTAATAATGACAAGTCTGTCTTATGGCAATGATATAACGATATGACTAATAACAAGAGTTCTGTGTTGTAGCTATGAATGAGTTCTCATAGAGAGCTGACGAGAGTAAAAAATTATCTCTTCCACTTTCATTACCTTCTTTCCTTAACCTGACAATATTGGGAAACAAAAAAATGAATGGAGAGAATAATATAGGCCTAAGACTGTTACAACTTCACCTGTTCCAAACTATTCTGTGAAACACCAAAAGGAATCACTTTTACTCTTTTTATATCTAAAATTCCTTCCAGACAACATTATTAGAGATAGAATGATGGGAGCAATATAGATGAGAAATTTTACGATTCATGAGCTAAGTGGACTTTCATGTAATTCACTGGAAGAAATATTAAACTCTGAGACCAACATTGCATTGAACCAACAATGCAAAACCCAGAACTGATTACCAAGGTCAAACAACAGGTTTGTATATTAGAGAAAAAAATTAATCCTGATTTGATTATAGTAATTGATGTGTATCTATATAATATATACTCATTAAAATGATATTAGAAAGTTATATTTGTTTTCTTATGTAATACCCATGATATTATGATTCTCTTTTGATTTATGATTATCTAAGAATAAAAAATATGTGCCTATTAAGAATATCATAAAATATACAATAAATATGTAGACCCTATGCATAATCACATTTTCTATAAATTAATAGTTTTTTCTTCATTTCCTTCATTTTACTAAGCTGCAATAAAGCTATAAAAATTCTATATGACTTTAAGGAATGATGAATCAAATTAGCTTCCTTTGTCTTGAGGAAAAAATTTAAACTTAAAAGAGACAAGAACACCATTCTTAAATAAGTTGAATTAATATTAACTATTTAATATGTTGGCTAATTTAAAACATCAAAATTAATATATTATTAGTTTCTATACATATCCCATTTTAAGTTATAAGATAACTTTAGGTTATAAGGTGGGAGTTCATTCTGTTGGCAATGTTGGGCTAAGTATTATATCTGTATGTGTATGTGTGATTTGTGTGTATGTGTGATATGTATGTATGTATATGTAAATGTTTACAACTTCTTAAAGACAAAACTCAAAAATTTAGAAATAACTTTATATAGACAATCATAAAAACCTATCAAATAACAACATAAACTAAATATTAGTCCCTGGACTGAAAACTAATGATTTCCAAATTTATACCAAATTAATTTATAGCTTACACAATTATAATTGAGACAGGAGAAAGCTAGACACCAGACAGACAGGGCAGGTGCCAGTAGCTACAAACCTTACGGTATTGAAGGGAACACACCCATTTCCAGGTCGTGGACTTCATCTTTCCCACACTTTTTCCTGATTGGCCCTTCTCAACCTGCTCCAGATTGGTAAATATCCTAAGACCAGACCATAGCATCTCTCTCTGATTGGTGTTGTTGCTAACCAATCAACAGACTCTGGAGACTATATAAATTCCTGCCTGCAGAGGCAACTCAGCAACCGTGTTAAGTTCCCTCTGGCTGCTGGGGGTTTTTCTATCTTCTAATAAACTCCTACTCACTCATTCTCCAGTTGTTCCTGTTCCTCACTCCTCCTGGGCGCAAGACAAGAAACCAGGCCGAGAGTCACTGAAGATTGTGGGATCTGAAGACATGCGGTGGGCTGGTTTACCAGCTTACAGAGCCAGCAGAGTCAGCAGAACTCTCTAAGGAACCCTCACGCAGCCCTTGACCATCAGCAGAGCCGATTGCAGAGCTAATGGTGGAGCGCAGCCTTTGGGGCCCGCAGAGCTAACAAGACCTGACCGGACTGCCTAGCTAACAGGGCGGTGGCACTACTCGGGGCCTGGCTTGCCGGCCCACTGAGCTAACAGAGCTGCCACACTCTTCGGGGTTTGACCTCCCAGGCCAACCAGCGGATGGAGCTATGACACTTCTCGGGGCTCGGCTCAATGATGCCCTCAACTCTCTTAGGGGGCCCCCGCGGCTGTCATCCCCAAGCTCTGGGTGCCATCACATTCCCCATGTGGATACTGTAACTTCCCAGACACTACATGGATCCAGTACAGCTCCGGAACAGCAACACTCTTAGGGGACCCATCTCAACAGCTGATTGGGTAAAAAAAACAACAACAACACATTACTATTATATATTAATTTGAGGAATTTTTGGTTTAAAAATAATTTCACATATTATCACAAAAATGATGGAACAAAAATAGTCAAGAATGTACTAAAAATCAAATGAGGACGTGGTATCATTTTAGATATCCTTATATAACAATTTCAAAATTGATTCAACCTATTAAAGAATCACAAATTAATGGAGATATAAATGCATTTAAAATATGGTTTTGAGGTAATTAATATATGTTTAGGAAAATATCAATAACAAAGAGAATAAACTTACATGAAAAAGTTCTACTCCAAACATCTTCAAAATTAGTTGATGTTCTGAAAGGATAAATGAGCAAAATAGAAACATTTAAATATTAGAAGCTGTACAGGTGAATAGAAGGTTTATGTTTATTATGCCCTTGAGTTTAGTAGACTTTTTAAAAGTATAAATGAGAATGAATTATAAAAAATACAAATACACTAGATGCAAGAGATTCTAGGAGAAAAACACTAACGAAATTTGACTCATCTCTTGTATTGCCAACTCTGGATTATCTCTTTTTTTTCAGAGTAATATAATTACTGAACTCCAAAGAGTAGAATGCAAGTGAAATCTTAAGTGTTATTTAAGTTCTAGAAAGAAGCAGAAATTTTTCCCTTAGGGGCTGGGTTAGCAATCAAGATACCAACATTGATATGCTCAGAATTCAGAGAAATGAAATAATGCTGTACGTTTTGTATCTTAATATCAGGAAGAATCATAAGTGTGTACACTGTAACACACACTTTTCTATATGCATTTTAAACTTCAGTAAAGGTTTGTCAAAAATAGAAAAGTTTAATTATAAAAAAATATAGATCAAGTGTTGATTTTAGGAAAGAGCCTGATCCTAGATCTCTAAGAAAGATGGTCAAAGTCAGTTCTATACAGTTTTCTCTATTCTCTCATTTTGGAGATACTATGAAATGACTGAATGAATGATTTAGGAAATTAACACTTTTTGCCACTGAGACTCCAAGTCACCGAAGACATTAAGAACAATAATGTTTGTTCTCCGTTCCTCAGGTTGAGACCTATGACATACTTGCTTTCTTCACAAAAGATCAAGGCGAGAAAATGCTTTGATCTATACACTGAAGTTTTAACTAAGAGACCAAAATAAAAATACATTCAAATGAGACCGGAAATTAGAAAAGAAAGACACCAAAAGGATCATACGTTCAATAATACATAGTTGGAACATGGCACAGAGCAACTGAATAGCACATTTGTTATGTCAAAATGTGACAAACGTTCAAAAGGCATGTAGTAAAATAAACAGAAAATGTGCAACATAATGGATTATACTTTTGCTATATAAATGCTCTTTTTAATTAGTAACAAAATAGCAGTTGTAATTTTTAGAAAATAAGCAAGGAAACTAATCCTAAGCCAAAATGCTTCTTATAAACATATCTAACCTCAATAACAAGAAATTGCCGATTAATATGTGATATATGTATTTCTAAGCTATCAAATTCCATATTTCATCAATACTAAGAAGCACTTATTTTAAAAATGCACTGCTAGTTGTGTAATGCTAAAGAAAATAAATTGTTAATCATTCTATGTATGGCACAATGGTATGAAACCATCAAAGGTAAGTTGCATTTCAATTTCAGAGATTATTATGTAAAAAATGGATAAAGTGGATATGACAAAAATTTTCTAGTCGTAAAATCTTTTTATGTTTTTTCAGATAGTCTTCAATGGATTAATTGAAAAATGCTATTTTAAAAATAAAAGGAAGGTGGCTAAAAATTTCAGTGATTCAGAAAATACAAATTTAGAGTGTGCTTGTCTCATACCTGATAAGGTGGATTAGTGAGAAGCATTAGAAGTTCATATAGAGTATTACATTATTTTATTGCTTGTGATTCTGCTTAAATTGAATATAATAAATTACATAGAATATTCATATCAAAATAGGTTTCTTCATATGAATTAATTCAATTTACTGAAGTCAATACACATGGTATGTGAAAGAAACCACAAAAGCTTAGACAAAAGAAAATATTTTGCAAAACATAAAACGAGATATAGAAACACATAGTACTCATTACTCAAAATTGCTATTAGGCTGGTTTCAGTACTACTAAATAATTCCTCCTTTCTTTTCTTTTTTATTTTTTCTCCTAATATTCCTACCTTTCCTCCTTTTTTATTTTTCTTTCTTCCTTTCTCCCTTCCTTTTTTCCCTTTTTCTGTTTGATAAAGAGAAAAGAAGAAACAGAGAAAAGAGCATATGTGATTATTTTAGAGAAGAGATGATAAATGAAAAATTGGATAATATTTACTGTCGCAAATATTTAAGTTCATATTGTGTTGTGCCATATAAGAAGATGAATGCATTATACAAATTTAGAGTAAAGGGGTGGCATTTCCATCAATGTGTACATTTGTTCATTTCATGTTTTCCATTAGAGTTTGCTCCATTATATTTGATGTTTGAGGTGAAAGAGATAGTAAGTAAATGAAGAGGCTACTCTGAATTCCCTCTGGTTTTGTTTTTCTTACTTTATACTGGAAAAAAAAAACATCATTTCGGAGGAACTCTTCCTTCAGAAAGGCATTTATAACAGACTGTGTAGGCAGTCATCACATACTATATTTTTGTCTTAAACAAACCTATTAGAGTCTACATTTTGTTTTTTAAAATTAATGATTTTGCAAATATTATATTTTATTTAAGGAATTCCAAGAGTGCAGAAAATGCAAAGGAAAAGTAAGCTTCCAATTCTTCCAATGGAAACAACCAACATTCGTCTGAGAATACTTTTAGATATTTCTTTGCATTTATACAGATGGAAACATAGAGATAGAGCTAGACCAATAGGCAGACACTCCAATGATAATTATATACTATGCAAACTGTGTTTGACACCAAAACATCAAATTTAGTTATGCTGTAACTTACAGAAAAAGGAAAACAAAAACATGAGTGAAACCAAATTAACTGCTGAGTTTCAAATAAATATTCTTTACCTTCATACATTACACTTACTTGAATATTCCTTCAAGGTAAATTGAAAAGATTAATTATATTTAGACATTGTAGTCATTTATTAAACCCCATATTTCAAATTTCAAAAGTCCTATTTTATTCACCTCCTGAGAGATAACTTATTCTTTTCATGTATTTTTCCATTGACTTTCTCCTCATGTCTAAGTGTTAATAACAATTTACATCAATATGGTTTATGTTTTTCCATCTTATATATTGTAAACACTTTTCCTCTGAGTTGTTTAGTATTAATCCCAGATGTGTGCTCACTGCATCACTTTGTCATAGTTTCTCTCTTTCTAATTTATTTATTTTGATTTATCACTAGATTCAATTTGATAGAAAGGATTTATCTTTCTATCATTTTTTTTGTTAATGTTTTAAAAGAACTAAAGAATGCTACTTGTTATTTAGGAATGTCTTTCAAAATTGCCTTTATAGTTTTACCTCTACTTAATTGTGTATTTTCTGAGTCACACTTTATTTTTCTCTGAATTTTGTAGATTGCTCCATTGGCTTTTGGTATTGAATGTGGAAAGATCAAAGAAAGCACACTCAGGAAGTCAAGAAAGCATAGAACATAGTTGACTCCACATGAATCTTAAATTTAGATTTGAGGGTTGTTATTCATTATTATTATTATTGTTGTTGTTGTTGTTATTGAATTTCAGTGCATTTGAAACTTTCCAGGCATCTTCTCACTTCTTATTTAAGAGACTAGGATTGGCCATCACAGTTTGCACATAATGTATAGTAGTTCTTTCTTTAGCTTTTTAAATGAGTCACTTTGATTACTTATATAAATGGGGGGAATTATTTGAGTGCTTTCAAAGTTTAAGAAAATAAGCTATTAAAAATGCTTCCTGTTTTAGAAACTTACTGATCAAGGTTTTGATGTTTTAATTTTTTAAGTGCTTCTAGCCTATATTTGGTTACACTTATCTCTCCCCACTTTCCTTCTAAGATCCACTAGCACTACTTCCCCCGCTACACCCCCAAAGGTTAAATTCGTAATCTCTTTAAACTGATATGATTTGGAACCGATGCTACTAAAACATTAGAGGCAAGGGCATGCCAAAGAAACAATAAAGGAGAGATTGATTATTGGCAGCCTTCAGCACACAGACAAGTTCTTGGTAAGTAGTTTCTCAGGCAATAAATACATTTCATACAGGCTATACACAAAAAACAGTATCTGCCTGCTCCTTTTAATAGTGACAAGACACTGGGATATTATAGGCTATAAACAAGCAACAAAGTTATATTTCCAGGCTCCCCATTTGACAAAAGAAAAACAGTGGAATACAGTCAAAGCTAATTAAATTTCTCTTAATTGGAATACAGGCAAACAGATATTTATAGAGATTTAGTTCTGGAGATTAATAATGCAAATAGGATTGTAAAGAGAGTATTTCAAACTTCTTCAGAGAATACATTGCTTTCAAACAGTAAAATATAATAAACACAATTTATTTGCAAATAATTGATGTGCTAAACTGAACTTTTCTCATCTAGTAATTACAGCATAGCACTATGGACAGCTATCAAGCACAAGTACACTTATGCTGGTTTTATTGATAAATATTCAGTAAACTGAAAAAACCCTCTTTATTTATAAAGATTCCTTGATTCTGAACATTTCCAGGTACAGACTGACTTTCTGCCCAAATAAATTAGTTATTTATTTCATTCAGAAAATACTTCTTTAACATCTGTTCTACATAAATCACTATAATAAAATAAATGCTATATATTTTATTATAGCATGGTATAATATATGTACAAGCGTTATTCTAAAAATAATGGACGAACTTAGAATTTGTATTATGAAACTGTAGAGAGACAATGTGTGCAGAAATAGAGAATAGAGTTTGGACTACATATCCTGAACTTAATAGGCCCTCTGTACCTTTGTGTACACTTCAAGTGGCTACTTTGGTTCTAAGTATTGTTAAACATGAATTACCTTCTCCACCAGAGGGGATTTTGCTCTTGGAGACTGGACATAACAAATCCTGAAGAGATTAATGCAGAATTCATCATTTTCATTATTGATTTATGAGAGGTTTTCTATAAATATTAGACTATGACTATCTGTGGTTAAATTTTCTTTAAATTTTTATTTTGCTATTGGTTTATCAGAGTTATTGATAATGTTTTAAATAATATCAAATATTTAGTTATATTTTCATCTTTCCATGAATGATATGTTATTTGGAAAAAAAGTAGATATCAATCATAGAATTCAGGGTTGACTTAAATATAAATAGGGTTTCCTCCAATTGTTTTATTTATACTTACAACTAACTTTTTGTGTACAAAAGGGATTTTATTTTTCTTTTAAATAAAAAATTGAAAGATTAAATATTGTCCATACCTATGGTAGCTATTGGAAGCATAATCATCAGGTGGAAATAAGATAATTAGTAAAACTGAAGTGCTGAGTGATAAAAATATTTGTATTTGTTCAGCACAAGATATAGTGATGATAAATTCTTTGCAGTAGCCAATATATTTAACCATAATTCACATATTTAAAAATGAATGAAAGAACAAAGAAAATACAAAAGAACATAAACAGCAGAAAATGCTTCATATAAGATTGTTTAGAAATTGAGGTTTTTCTTCTGGAATCTCGATCCTGTTCCATTGGTCTATATGCCTGTTCTTGTGCCAATACCAGGCTGTTTTGACTATTGAAGCTTTATAATAGAATTTAAAGTCTGGGAATGTGATGCCTCCTGCTCTGCTTTTTTTGCTGAGGATTGTTTTGGTGTTTCGTGTCACCTGTGTTTCCATATGAATTCCTGTATTGTCGTTTCCAGGACTGAGAAGAATGCTGCTGGCAATTTAATGGGTATTGCATTAAATTTGTAGATTGCCTTGGGTAGGATGGACATCTTAACAATATTGATTCTTCCAATCCATAGCATGGAATATTTTTCCATTTGTTTGTGCATCTTTGATTTACTTTGAACAATGTTTTGTAGTTTTCATTGTAAAGGTCATTCATGTCTCTAGTTAGGAAGATGCCAAGGTATTTGATTTTTTTTCTCACTATTGTGAATGGGATCGTGATTTTTATTTGGTTTTGTGTTTGTTGCTGATGTATAGAAATATGACTGTCTTTTGCACATTGATTTTATACCCTGAGACTTTGCTAAAGTCCTTTATCAGTGCAAGGAGGTTTTTGACAGGTTCTCTTGGGTTTTTGAGGTATAGACTCATGCTGTCTGCAAAGAGGAAAAACTTGACTTTCTCTTTTCCTATTTGGATATCGCTGATCTCTTTCTCTTGTCTGATTTCACTAAGTAGGACTTCCAAAACTATGTTGAAAAGGAGGAGTGAGAGTGGGCATCCTTTTCCCGGTTTTCAGGGGAAATGGTTCCAATTTCTGTCTGTTTAGCAGTATGCTGGCTGGAGTTTTCTCATAGATGGCTCTTACTATTATAAACTATGTTCCATCTATGCCAAGGCGTTTGAGAATTTTTACCAAGAAGGGGTGCTGGATTTTATCTAAAGCTTTTTCTGCATCTAATGATATAATCATGTGGTTTTTGTTTTTACATCTGTTGATGTACTTAATTATGATTATGGTCTTACGGATGTTGAATGTTGAACCAGTCCTGCATCCCGAGGATGAAGCCTGCTTGGTCATGGTGGATGATTTTTGAGATGTGTTGTTGAATCTGATTTGCTAGAATCTTGTTGAGAATTTTAGCATCAATCTTCATCAAGGATATTGACCTGTAGTTCTCTTTCTTTATTGGGTCTTTATCTGGTTGGGGTATCAATGTGATGTTAGCTTTGTAAAATGATTTGGGAAGAATCCATCAAAGCCTCCACCACCAATGACTGGGGAGAGGAGAACTTACTCAGTAAATGGTACTAGGAAAACTGGATGACCACATGCAGAAGATTAAAACAAGATCCCTACCTATCACCATACAAAAAAATCGACTCTAAATGGATCAAAGACCTAAAGGTAAAACCTCAAACAACAAGAACCTTAGAAAATACAGGAGACACCCTTATGGATATTAGAATTGGCAACCAATTCCTGATCAAAACCCCAAGTGCTCATGCCATAAGAGATAAGATAGACAAGTGGGACCTCATCAAACAGACAAACTTCTGAAAAGCCAAAGAAACCATTAAGAGAGTGGGGAGACAGCCCATAGACTGGGAAAAAATATTTACCAACTGTATGTCTGACAAAGGCCTAACATCAAGGATCTACAAGGAACTCAAACATGCCAAAAAGAAATAAAAAAGTGGGCAAAAGATATGCTAGACTGTTCTTCAAAGAAGACATACGAGCAGCTAACAGATACATGAAAAAATGCTCAGCCTCACTAGTCAACAAAGAAATGCAAATTAAAACTACTGAGATACCACCTAACTCCACTTAGGATGGCTATCATCAATAACTCAAAAAACAGCAAATGCTGGAGAGAATGCAGTGAAAAGGAAACACTTCTACACTGTTGGTGAGAGTGTAAACTAGTATAGACTGTGGAAAACAGTGTGGCGATTCCTAAAAGATCTAAAAATTGACCTTCCATACAACTCCGCAATTCCCCTACTGGGAATATAACCAGAATAACTGAAATCACTCTCTAAAAAATATACCTGCCCACATATGTTTATCGCAGCATTGTTCACAATGGCAAGAACATGGAACCAATCATGCTGCTATCAAAAGAGGACTGGATAGAAAAAATGTGATACATATACACGATGGAATATTATGCAGCCATAACGAAGAACAAAATCATGATCTTCACAACAACCTGGATGGACTTAGAGTCTATAATACTGAGTGATCTTTCACAGAAGCAAAGAACTAAGTATCACATGTTCTCACCCATAAGCAGAACTTGAACAATTATCTTAATTCTATAAGAAAAGGATAGGTAGGGGGGAAACTGCCAGAAGTGGAACAGGGAATCAGGATTGGCAGTAGTGGGTGGGAATCTGCCTGGGGAAGGGGACGAGTACCTACATAGTGAACATTTGTATACCTAACCTTGAATTGTAAGGCACACCTTTTAATAAAAATGGTGAAAAAAAAAAAGATTATTACAGTTAGTATTTGTAATAGTTACTTTATATCTAAAAAACCAAGGTGATTAGCTATAGGTTTATCATTGTTAGTAAGATCATGGTTATTATTACTCATATCACAAGAACAAAGGAAATACTAACTTTTCCTGGAGACATGTAAGATATAGCACCAAGTGAAATGTAAATAAAAGCACTATCAGAAAAACAATCATATCAATGATCACAAATTTTATAAAGCATTATTATTATGGTAAGAGTATACACCAGAAAAAGTCCCTGTGTGTTTTGTTAAAGCTCTCTGCAGAAAAATTTGGTCTATTTTGGGTTGATATTAATTGTTGACATTTGACTGATATATTAAAAGATGGCATTATAATGTATTGGAGCAGTTAAGAATCATACCATTAAAACCCATCTGACACATGAAAAATTATGAGACTTAAAACAATAAAAATTAAGTAGCAAACTTTGTAAAAATGTAAAACATTGTTAAAGATATAAACATTAATCCTTGCATAAATATCACAGATAAGACATGAGGAGTTCAACTAGTATGTATTTTTGTGATTAAGGCTGCATTTACCAATATTAACAGAAAAACAGAATAAAAGTGGCTTAGACAAGTAGAAGTTGTTTTTCTTTAAAAAAAAAAATGAAGTCTAGAGGGAGCCAATCCCAAGCTGATTGGTTGTTGACTTTATGGAATCATCCTTGTATCTAATTTTCGCTTTTAGTTCTACCATGCTGAACAAGTGGATTCCGTTCACATAGCTGCTGGAGCCCTACCATAGTCTTTAGGTTCCAAAATAGAAAAGAGAGTCTTTGCAAAGGCCAGATGTACACTTACAATTCTATTAAACATGCTCTGTAAAGCTTTTTTGGAACACTCATCACTCAGTGGCTTTTACTTATATCTCCATAGCCACCCATTTTTATAAGAGTTTCTAGACAAATGTAGGCTTTTTGTTGGGCACAGTAATGCATCCCAAGAATATCAGAGCTTTTGAATAAGGGAAGTGGAATACTAGGCAAAAAAAAAAATCAGCTTGTTTTACAATGTGTTACTAAGGTCTGATAACATTCAGGAAAGAACAATGTAATATGAAGGCACGCCACACATTTAGTAACTGCATTTCTTATGATCGAAGGAGGTTTTATATTCAATAAACAATTTAAGACATTATAAATACTTTATATTCACTGAACGAGATTTTGTTTTTCTTCCTGTCTTCCATTTTTTGGGGGACTTGAAAAATTACATTGTTTCCTTCTTCTATAATATGGACAGGTTTCAGACTATTTAAAATCTTTGAATGGTTTCTCTTAATACTTTAAGAAGTTTCAAAATATTAAAATGTATGATTGCTTCTGCCAACATTCAAAAGATATTACAACTTAGGGTGTTTGAAACTGGATTTGCCTTTCCATCATTTAACAGTATTTTTCCAATATTTTTTGTATACATATATTAATTAGTCAAATTATCTGTTATGAATGCTTGAGACTAAAACCAGTGTTTGCTTATATTTGCTCACAGTTTTCCAGTTCTTTAATAGTTTTTCTTTTTTTTTCTTGTGTCTATATGACTATATATAAGATCTTTGTGTTCTATAATTTCACTGTGATATATCTCTTGGATAGTATTTTTAAAAAATTATTTGGGAGTTTTTTTAAATCTGAATTTTCATGTTTTGAGTAAATTTTATAATGATCTCAAGAATATTATTGTTAACATTCCATCTCCCCTTTCTATTTACTCTATTTGAAAAGCAGCTTCACAGTTGATTTTTCATGTTTCTTCAGTCTTCACTTATATGTTTTCTCTTTTTATGTTTTAGCAGTCAGGCCTTAGATCTAGAAGTATGGCATGAATATGATGAATAGATGGTATCTGTTTGCCAGCTTTGTGTTTCTTCTGCAAGATTGTGCACTATTTTTTGATGTTGGCCCCACAGAATGGTGTGACATGCTAATTTGAGTGACTTTCATTTATGTGGTTATTAGGTGGATGTAGGACTGTGAACCCTCACTTTCACTGACTGCAAAAGAAAACAAGTTTATTATCTATTTTCTACCCACTTATTTAAATCTTCATTGCTAGGTCACTATGCCTTACATGAGCACAGAAATTTTATATTATGTCTTAATAAAATTATTCATATTCAGAGGAATACCACAGAAAATATTTCCAAAGGCAACATGCCCTAGAGTCTTCATATTGAGGAGTTCTCCAGAGTAGATAAAGCCCTACATTTCTTACCACTTTAAATAACATTCACTTTTCCTTGTTAGCATATTCACATTTCCTGAAATTTTTTTGAAAATTGTCATAAGCTTCTTAGAGAGTATTGTTTTTGTTATTATCTTTTTAAATAGAATCTGAATGGAAGTGACTGGAATTTTTTTGTTTGTTTGTTTTGTCTACTTTTGTTTTAAATCTCTAATCCATATATAAATTAGGCTAATACTTTTTATGTAGTAGCTGCCTTCAACCTTATTAAAATTTACTTTTATTGAAAGAGAGAGCTAATTTTATAAATAAGCATAGATAATTTTCACATTTCTATTATAGCCCAATTAAGATAAATAAAAACCAATAGCTTTTTCTAGTCCCTATGGTACCACCTCCTTAATAAAACCACTACTAAATATTTAATGTGCACTTTTTCATAATATTTTAAACAAGGGTATATACATAGAATATTTTTATACTGTCTATGAATATATATCCATATCTGTGTATATATAATATTCAGCATATTTACTTTTTCAGTACTTTAAAAATCTACCAACACTTAAATGCTTTTTACTGATTTGAATATATCAGAATTTTTTTTTCTACAATCAATAGACACATTGGTTTTATTTGTTTGTTTTGTTTCATGTTTTTTGTTGTAAACATTGCTTTAGTACATGCCCTTAAACTTAATGGTGTTATTTTATACTGTTAATGTAATTTATCAACAGTGGACATTGTATTGTGGGACCAAAAGTTTCAGGCAATTCTTATTTTAACAGGGTACTGTCAGGTTATTACTTTTAGAAAAACATTTATTTATAGTCCTACCAACAGTATGAGCGATTTTCCTTTTGCTTATTCCATCTTAATTCTATTTTCGTTACTACTAGCTTCATGACTTCAGGCAAATATCTTAACTACTAGGTGCCTTTGTTTTCTCATCCTTAAATTTAGAGCAATGATTGAACCTATTACACAACATTTCTCAATAATTAAATGAGTCTATACAGAAAAGTACATAGAAACTTCTTGATACAGAACTAATGTATCTTAAATCTTTAACTATGCCTATGGCTAGTCCACTTATACGCCCATTTAAAAAAATGTTTTTAAGCATTTGAGGATTCACATCAGAAAACTGTAAAAATTATTCTAAACCCCATAAGTATTATTATCTATATATTTTACTGTGTATAACTTAAAAATTTAAAAAATGACATTTAATTACCTTTAGTACTATATTGTCATAGTTAAAATATTCTTCTGACTAGTGTGGAATTATTTTTGTGATCTAGCAATAGATGAGTAATAGCATTTTTCTGGAGTTATTTCTCTAGCAGTTATAAATACATGTTTGATTTATGGCAAATGTTAATTTTATTCATATGTCTTCCAGATTGCTCAACTACATAATGTAGGACAGAAAAATGTCATGCTTACTCAAGCACTATTTTTTTCTGAATAAGATCTATTAAACTATTGTGGAGTAAATGAAGCAGCTAAGGTATAATGACATGTTTATTTACTTGTTTGGCTCATAACAAAAATATGCAGTATTGCCTCTCTGGCATGATTCCCTACAGGGTGCTCAAATCTCTGGAAACTAACTTTTTTATTTTAATGTTTTGTGGCTACATTAAATTCATGCATCACTTCTGTATTTCTGTTAAAATGAATGTGATTATCTTACAGTGAAATTGACTTATCCTCAGGTGATAACCAGAAAAGACAAATTCCATAGAGACAAAAAATAGAATCTCAGCAGAAAGTCATCTTAGAGTACTCTGTCAGTAAAACCAATGAGAAAACAAACCAAGGATAGTTAAGGTATGTATATGTGTATGCACAGCTATTTTAAGACAGATTTGTGATGAAAATCCAGCGCTCTTCAATTTAATGTCTACTCTACTGCATTGTGAGTTTTGTAATTAAAATAAAATAAAACAACCAGATGCCACTTAATATCTATATGTGAAGACATCGCTTTAAAAATTAGAGTAATTCCCTGGAATAAGTAAAATAATTTCTCCATGTTAGCTTAAAAACAATATGACCTGAAGAATATTTGACCCTTTGGTTAGAAAATACATTTGAGTATGTGAAAGAAAAGTGCTTGTAAAAATAGATAATCCTAATGTATTCTTTTAAATTTTCCTACCTATACATTATTTCAAGTAGTTATTTGAAATATAAAATTTTGGCAATAGATTAATTTCCTTTCTCATTTTGAATTATGTGTAAATTTATTTAGGGTGTGAGGTGATAACAAATATATCCATAAATATAATACTTTAAAATGACAGAAGTAAAACTGTATTAACAGATCTTTAATGCTGCCATTTACTAAACTGGTAAATCATCAGAAAAGTATAGTCATTTATCAGATTCTTCTATAGTTTTAAGTTTATGTTAAATATTACTTAAGTAATGAAATATTCTGTAATCATCATAGATATTTTTAGGTTATCACATGCTACATATATGTTTCCTATAAAAAAATTTAAGAATTACACAGTGATAGGTAGATATTTATATTATTATGATTCCTAGAAAATTGTCCTTAATACTGATGAGGTATTTTCTTATTTTTATAAGGATTAATAAAATTAAACTCTGTAGGCATAAGTTAGAATCACAACTTAAATGAGGTGAGCTGATGAGTGACATGTACTAAGAATTTTTGTTTGAAAAACAACTGAATGTAATTAATTCCAGGGACATGTACAACATTCACTAGACCTTCTTGGAAAGAACACATTATTTTATTTTAAATGTATCAATTACAAAATTAAAGAGATTAGGTTAGAAAAGTCTATTTTTTTAACAGAGAAAATATTTTAGCAAAATCAATCTTATGTATAATATATAAAAGACAATTGTAGACAAAGCTATTCCAAGAAAAGAAAGCTATACACCATTATTTCTTATGAATATAAATGCAAAAATTCTCAACCAATATTAGATAATAAACCCTGCAATGTGTGAAAGCAATTATATACTATAAACAAGTGGGATTTATCCCCTTTATGCAAGACTGTCTCAACAACTGAAAATCAATTAATGTAACGTATCACATCAATAAATTAAAGAAGACAAATTACATGATTGAATAAACAGATGCAGAAGAAGCATTTAATAAAATCCAACACCCATTCAAAAAAAAAATTCTCATTAAACTAGGAATAGAGGAGAACTACCTCAACTTAATAAAGGTTATCTACAAAACCTACAGCTAATATCATAATTAATAATGAGAAACTCAATGATCTTGATCTTACCATTAAGATCAAGAACAATGTAAGGATGCCCAGTTTTACTACTTTTCAACATTACTACTTTTACTACTACATTTCAACATTGTACTGGGAATCCCAGTTGGAGCTATAAGACAATAAAACTACATACATAATGGAAAAGAAGAAATCTAACTATCTTTGTTTGCATATAATATGATTGCTTATGTAAAAAATCATATATGATCAACAGAAAGATAGGAACTAAAACGTAAGTAGAGTAAAGTTGCAGAATACAAATCTAATATACAAAAAAAAATCACTTTCCTATATACCAACAATGAACAAGTAAATGGATCAAAGACATAAAAGTAAAACCTCAAACAAACTATAAGAACCTTAGAAAATGCAGGCGACACTCTTATGGAAATTGAAACTGGCAACAAATTTCTGATCAAAACCCCAAGTGTCCATGCCATAATAGATAGAATAGACAAGTGGTACTTCATCAAACTGAAAAGATTCTGCAAAGTCAAAGGAACCATCAAGAAAGCAGGCAGACAGCACACAGACTGGGAAAAAATATTTACCAACTGTATATCTGACAAAGGCCTAACATCTAGGATCTACAAGGAACTCAAACATGCCAAAAAGAAAAAAGACAAGCAGCAATATTAAAAAGTGGACAGAATATATGAATAGACACTTCTCAAAAGAGCAGCCAACAGATACATGAAAAAATACTCAGCCTCACTAATCATCAAAGAAATGCAAATTAAAACTAAACTGATATACAACCTAACTTCAATCAGGATGGCCATCATCAATAACCCAAAAAACAACAGATACTGAGGAATGTGAGGAAAAGGGAAAAGGGAACACTTCTACACTGTAGATGGGAGTGTGAATTAGTACAACCTCAGTGGAAAACAGTGTGGCAATTCCTAAAAGTTCTAAAAATCGACCTCCCATAAGACCCAGCAATCCCCCTTCTGGGAATATACTCAGAGGAACTCAAATAATTCTACAGAGAAGATACCTGTGCATGCATATTTATTGCAGCATGATTCTTAATAGCAAAAACACAGAACCAACCATGCTATCCGTTGAAAGTAAAATGGATTAAAAATGTGGTACATATAAAAGATGGAATATTATGCAGTCAAAAAAGAGGACACACTTCGCAGCAACTGGGATGGATTTAAAGTCTGTAATACCCAGTGGTTATCACAGAAACAAAGAACTGAGTATTGCATGTTCTCACTCATAAGTGAACCCTGAACAATTATCATAATACTATAAGAAAGAGATTGGCTGTGGTGGGAAACTGCCAAGGGAGGAAACAAGCGGGTTGGGGGAGGGCACATTTCATCAATAAGGGTACCTGATCTCAAACTTGGCGACATGAGGCCCAAACTTTATCTTGGTACAGTGACCATTTATATACCTAACTCAACCCTTAATTGTACCCCACCTCTTTAAAATAAAAATAAAAATTCACAATTCAATACCATGCATATTTGCACCCCAAAAGATAAAATACTTATGTATAAATCTATCAAAATATGTACAATATCTATATAAGGAAAACCACAAAATGCTGATGACAAAATTCAAGGAAAAAAAGAAAAAGAAAGGAATGGAAAGATAGCCCAGGTTCAATTTAATCTATAGATTGAATGTAATCCCAATTCAGATACCATTACATTATTTTGTGTAGATCAATAAACTAATTTTAAATTTATATGGAGAAGCGAAAGACAGAATGGTCAGCATAGTATTAAATAAAAAGAAAATTGGAAAACTGACACTAACTCACTTCAAGACCTACAATGAAGCAAATGTAATTAAGGTTCTATACACCAACAAGAAGGCAGAGAATCAAATAAAAAGCACAATTTCATTCACAAAAGTCATAAAAAAATGAAATATCTTGGCATCTACCTAAACAGAGACGTGAAAAGCCTTCACAGTGAGAACTACAAAATGCTACTCAAAGTAATCAAGGAAGACACAACAAATGGGAAAATATCCCATGCTCATGGATTGGAAGAATAAATATTGTCAAGATGTCCATCTTATCCAATGCAATCTACAGATTCAAAGCAATACCTATCAAATTACCAACTTTTTTTTCACAGACATGGAAATGACTATACAGAAATTAATATAGAAACAAAAAAAGCATGAATAGTCAAAATAATCCTCAGCAAAAGAAACAATGTGAAAGGTAATCAAGATAAAATGTTGTTGGTACAGGAACAGACACATAGGCCAATGAACTAAGACAGAGATTCCAGAAGTAAAATCACAATCCCTCAGCCAACTTATCTTTGACAAAACTATGATAACAATCACTAGGGAAAGAAGACCATATTTAGCAAATGGTGCTGGGAAAACAGACTACCCACATGCAGAAGAATAGAACTGGACACAAATCTACCATTACATACCAAAATCAACTCAAAATGAATCAAGGAATGAAATGTAAAACCTCAAACTATAAGAATCCTAGAAGAAAACAAAGGGAACACACTTCTGGACATTGGACTAGACAATGAATTCATAACCAAGTCCTCAGAAACAAATGTTTCAAAAGCTAATATAGACAAGTGGCACCTCATCAAACTGAAATGCTTTTGCACAGCAAAAGAAAACATGAAGGGAGTAAAGAGACGTTCCACAGAATAGGGAAAAAATTACAAATTATGCATTTGACAAAGGCTTAACATCTAGGATTTACAAAGAAATCAAACAAACTGGAAAGAAAGGAAAAAAATTTAAAATGGACAAAGGAAATAAATAGGCACTTCTCAAAGGATGGCATACAGAAAACCACCTAACTCCAGTAAGGATGGCTATCATTAATAGGTCAAAAAACAAGAGGTGCTGGCATGGTTGTGGAGAAAATGAACCCTTCTGCATTGTTGATGGGAATGTATGCTATTTCAATCTCTATGGAAAGCAGTGTAGTAATTTCTAAAAGAACTAAAAATTGATGTTTCATACAATCAAGCAATCCCTTTCCTGGGAATAAACCCAGAGGAACTTAAGTTGCTCTATCAAAAATACACCTGCACACACATGTTTATTACCGTACTATTCACAATAGCAAAAACATGAAACCAGCATTGTTGCCCATTGAAAGGAATTGAATACATAAAATGTGGTACATATACATGTTGGCATATTACACAGTCATAAAGAAGAGCAAAATTATGGCCTTTGGAGAAACTTAAATGGAGTTGGAGATCATCATACTAAGTGAACTATCACAGAAACAAAGAATTGAATACCATATGTTCTCACTCATAGGTGGGCCCTGAACACTAGGGACATTAGCACAAGGGTGGGAGTGGCGGTCACTGAGCACCTCTGAGAGAGGGAGAGAGAGGGACGCATGACAACACAATGGGTACGTGGTCCACTACCGGGGGGAGTGAGGTCCAGCTAGAAGTCCAAACTTAGCCTGCATGCAGTCTACTTATGTAGCAAACCTTCACATGTCCCCACAACTCTAAAATAAAAAAAAATAAAATTAAAAAATTATGATGATTAAAATAAATCAGTAATAAATATGTCGTTATAATGTAAAAAATGTAACTAAGGCAATGAAATATAAGTAAAAAATATAAGTAAAAAAAATAAGTAAAAGAATAGACAAAGATCAATAGAAGAGAATACAGAGACCAGAAATAAGCCCACATGAATATAGTGAACTTATCTTTCACAGAGGAACAATATAAAGAGAAATATATCTTTTTCTTGTTTTTTATTTTTATTTTTATTTTAAAGATGTGGAGTACAGTTCATGATTAGGTACATAAGTGGTCATTGTACAGGTGAAGTTTGGCCCTCCCACTGGTTCTCACTTCACCTGGTTTGGGATGAGGTACCCTTATTAGTATTTTGTGCCCCGCCCCCCCGCCCCACATTCCCTCCAGTGGCAGTGACCTGCTGCTGCCAGTCCTTTTCATGTAGTATTATGAAAAATGTTTAGGGTCCACTTATGAGTGAGAACATGTGGCATTCAGTTATTTGTTTCTGTGATCACTGAGTATGATAGACTCTAAATCCATCCAAGTTGCTGCAAAGTCCATAATTTTGCTCTTCTTTATGGCTGCATAATATTCTGTTGTGTACATGTACCACATTTTTTTTTTTTTTTGAGTTGGAGTCTCACTCTGTCACCCAGACTGGAGTGCACTGGCACACTCACAGCCACTCCAGTATCGACCTGCTGGGCTCCAGCGATCCTCCACATTTTTTTTTTTCATTCAGTCCACTCTTGATGGGCTGCACTGTTGGTTCTATATTTTTGCCGTTGTGAATAGTGCTGCAATAAACATAGTGTGCAGGTATCTTTTTTTGTGGAATATTTTGAGTTCTTCCAGGTATATTCCCAAAAGAGGAATTGTTGGATTGTATGGAAGCTTAATTTTTAGATATTTTCAAAATTGCCACATTGTTTTCAATAGAGATTGTACTAGTTTACACTTCCAACAACGTTGTAGAAGCGTTACCTCTTCTCCTCATCCTTTCCAGCATCTGTTGTGTTTGAGTTACTAATGATGGCCACCCTGACTGGAGTTAAATATTATCTCAGCAAATGGTACTGTGAAAACTGGGTGACCACATGTAGAAGTATGACTCAGGAACCCTACCTATAACCATACACAAAAATCAATTCTAAATGGATCACAAACCTAAACATAAAACCTCAAACTATAAGAATCTTAGACTCTAATTCCATCTGAGTTGCTGGTAAGCTCATAATTTTGTTTTTCTTTATGGCTACCGCACTTTGCCTGTATGATGACTACTTCTGTACCTAACCTGAATTGTACCCCACATTTTAAAAATAAAACAACAAAAATAAAAAGAATCTTGGAAAATGCAGGAGACCCCCTTATGGAAATTGGAATAGTCAGCCAATTCCTAATTAAAATCCCCAAAGCCCAAGCCATAAGAGAAAAGATTGACAAATGGGACCTCATTAAACTGAAAAGCTGCTGCAAAGCAAAAGAAATCATTGAGAGTGGGGAGACAACCCACAGAATGGGAAAATATATTTGCCAATTGTATATCTGACAAAGGTTTAACATCCAGAATCTACAAGGAACTCAGATGTGCCAAAAGGAAAAAAATAAAATTAAAAAACATATAACCCTGTAAAAAAGTGAGCAAAATATATGAATAGACACTTCTCAATAGAAGACATATGAGCAGACAGAAGATACATTTAAAAAATGCTCAGCCTCACTAACCATCAGATAAATAAATATTTTTCAACAAATGACATTGGAAAAGCTGGACATCGGCATGTAGAAATGTGAATCTGGCCACACATCTTACACCCTTTACAAAAAAATAACTGAAAATGAATCACAAACAAAATGTCAAAACATAAAGCGATAAAACTCCTGGAAGATAATATTGAAGAAACTCTGGATGACTTTTCTGTTTTGCAATGACTTTTTGATACAGTAACATAGGTACAATGCATAAAAGTAAGAACTGATAAGCTGAAATTCATATTAAAACATATGCTCTGGAAAACACAGTCAAGAAAATAAAAAGTCAAAAAACTTACAAAAGACACATCTGAAAAAGGACTCCTATCTAAAAAATGTAGGAAATCATCAAACTCAACAAATAAAACAGGTTAAAAATGGTTCTTATGACACATCTCACCAAAAAATAGACACCTCACTGAGAGACACTTTCCAAAATGGGCCTTAATAAACACATGGCAAATACTATAGTGAAAATGCTCCTCATCATAAATTATCAGTGAAATGCAAATTAAAACAACAATAGGATACCATTATAAAATTACAGCATTCTGAATGGCCACAATTCAGAATGCTGACAGGATTGAATATTGGCGAGAGCATAGAACAAAATGAATACTCTTTCATTGCTGGTGGAAATACAAAATAGTACCATCATTTTATAATAGAAGACAGTCTAGTGGTTTCTTGTTAAACAAAGCATGTTCTTAGAATGCAATCCAGTAATCTCACTGCTTGGTATTTACCAAAAAGAGTCAAAAACTTAATTCCACACAAAAACCTGCACATAGTTGTTTACAGTAGCTTTATTCATAACTGTCAAAACCTGGAGGCAGCCAAGATGTCCTTCAGTAAGTGAATAAATAAACTCTAATACATCCAGATAATACAATATTATTTAACACATAAAAGAAATAATCTATGAAACTATGGAAGGACTTGAAGGTAACTTAAATGTATATTTCTAAGTGAAAAAAGTCCATCTGAAAAAGTTACATACTATATAATCCCAACTATATGGCATCCTGCAAAACTATGAAGTAATCCAAAAGACCAGTGGTTGCCAGGGGTTGGGTTGAGGGAAAGGATGAATAGGATGAGCATCGATAATTTTTAGAAAAGTGAAAACACTCTGTAAGATATTGTAATGGTGGATATACATAATTGCATGTCTGTCCATATTAATAGAAAATACAACACCAAGAGTAAATCTTAATGTAAAATATTGAGTGATAATAATGTGTCAGTATAGGGTAATTGATTGCAACAAATAAACTGCATTGTGGGGGACATTGATAATAAAAAAAGCAATGCGTGTATTTGGTCAGGGACCGTATGAAATATCTCTCTACTGCCTTTTCAATTTTATGTATTTTTATTTTATTTTATTATAGAGAGATGGGGTACAAGTCAGGATTAGCTATGCAGGTAGGCTGCATGCTGTTGAGTTTGGGCCTCCAACTTGTACTTGCTTCCCCAGGTTGAGTACCAGGTACCATTTGTGTTGTTATGTTCCCACTCCCCCTAGCTGGCAGTGTACAAAGACTGCTGACCCCTCCCTTGTGCTAATGTGATTAATGTTAAGGTCCCACTCATGAGTGACCACATGTAGTATTCAGGTTTTTGTTTCTGTGATAGAGTACTAAGTATGATGGTTTTCAACTCCATCCGATTTTCTGTGAAATTCTTGATTTTTTCTTGTTCTTCTTTATGGCTGTGTAATACACCAATGTGTATATGTACCACACTTTTCTTAATCAAATCCACATTTGATGGGAGTAGGGCTGGTTCCATATTTTTGCTATTTTGACTACAGCAGCTATAAACATGCATGTACAGGTGTCTTTTTGGTACAACAATTTATGCTCCTCTGGGTACATTCCCAGGAGAGGAATTGCTAGATTATATGAAATGTCAATTTGTAGTTCTTTTTGGAATCGCCACACTGCTTTCCATAGAGGCTGAGCTAGCCTGCACTCCAACCAAAAGTGTAGAAGTGTTCTCTCTCTCTCTGCACCCTCATTATCATCTGTTGTTTTTTGATTTATTCATGATAAACATCATTACTCACTGGAGTTAGGTGGTACCTCACTGTGGCTTTAATTTCCAATGTTCTGATGATTAATGAAGTTGAGCATTTTTCGTGAATCTTGGAGTCTGTCAAAGGCCTTCTTACACTGATCCTTGACTTCAGTAAAGTCTTGGGGTACACAATTAATGTGCAAAAGACAGTTACATTTCTATACACCAGCAACAAGCAGCAGAGTGCCAAACAAAAAGCACAATCCCATTCACAATACCCACACAAAAATGAAATACCTCGGCATCCACTTAACCAGAGAAGTGAAAGACCTTTACAATAAGAACTACAAAATGTTGCTCAAAGAAATCAAGGATGACACAAATGAATGGAAAAACATTCCGTGCTCATGGATTGAAGGAATCAATACTGTCAAGACGTCCATCCTATCTATGGCAATCTATGATTCAATATAAAACCCATCAAATGACTAATATCAATTTCTCAGAAGGAAACAGCAATACAGAAATTCTTATGGAAACAAACAAAAAGAGGCATGAATAGTCAAATCAATCATCAGCAAAAGGAACAAAGCAGCAGGTATCACACTTTCAGATTTTAAATTTTAATGCAAGCCTACAGTAACCAAAGCAGGTTGGTACTGGTACAGGATTAGTCACGTAGACTCTAGAAGCAAAACTTGATATCTCAACCAAATTATCTTTGACAAAGCCAACCAATAACAACCACTGGGGAGACGAGACCATAGTTAGCAAATGGTGCTGGGGAAAATGGCTGACCACATGCAAAAGAATAAAACTGGAGCCCTATCACTATATACAAAAATCAACTCTAAATGGGTCAAAGACCTAAACATAAAAACCTCACACTATAAGTATCCTAAAAGAAAACAGAAGAAGCACTTTTAAGCACATTGGAATAGGCAACCAATTCTTAACCAAATCCCCAAAAGCAAATTCCATAAAAGCTAAGATAACAAGTGGGACCTCATCACACTGTAAAGCTTTTGTACATCAAAAATAGCCATCAATAAAGTGTAGAGACAACCCACAGAATGGGGGAAAAATGCTAATTAAGTAGCTGACAAAGGCCTAACAACCAGGGTCTACAAGGAGCTCAAATGGGCTGAAAGGGAAAAAAAAAATGGGCAAAGGACAAGGATAAAAAATTGCATGCTTAGCTTTAATATGAACTTAAAACTGTTCTTAAAAAATGAGTTCTATTTTAAAAAAAGACAACTGGAGGAGAAGGTATTGGAAATTAAGGTAATCCTAGAGACAAAGTGACTTATTCACTTTATGTTTTTTTCTTCCCAGAGAAGACAGGTATTTAATCCAGTGGTGGAGGTTTACCAGATTTCATGTTTTAGTGGTAGACTTTGCTGTTAAGTGCATCTCATAGATCTTTTTATTTGTGTCTCTTAATCTGTCTCTCCTTTAAATTATCAGACAAATGAAATATATTGACTGAATTCTAATACTAGAAAGTTTTAAAACTCTACTTTCTAAAAATCTTCCTTTCCAAAGATGTGTGGTTTCATGCAAGTTCCTTAATTTGTTTTCTATTTTAACTACATCATTATCAAATGAGGAAAATATAATTTTTGTCATTAATTCTATCAGGTTTACTTAAGATGGAATCAAAGTATATACCTAGCAATCTTTTGTTTTATTTATTTTTTTCTTGTTTAACAGTATCTCACTGGAAGAAAAAAAATCAGTGTTACAATTTGTTTAAGAGTTTAGGCATGAGATAGACGATGTGAGCTGGAATTCTATGATTAGGCCTTCTCTAAACTTCTGTTTTCTTACTTATGAAATGACTTTACAATATGTCAGCTCTAGTGTAACTCAATGTATTAGTAATTTAAGGTTATTAATAATTTCCATGTCACTCTATAAAGATTAATTACCAAGCATTTAATACATTTAACTTGTTACTATGACTGAGCACATCTTAGCAACTTGCTAAAACTGTATGCTTTCTTTGATGTCAAACAAATTACTTCATTATTCCTGTCTCTAACAGTTCTTTCAATTAAGTCTATTTTGTCTCCACACTGATGTGTGAAAAAAGTTATTAAAAGTTACAGAGCAAAAGGATCTAACTCTAGTGAATTTCTATTGTTATAAGTACTTCCTTGTCTTATTTCATTTATAGGTGTTTGATTAGATTAACTAGGCATCATCTACAGACACAGAATGTCAAACAGATTACATAAATGTGTTTTACTCGAAATGAATTAGCATTTTTTTTCTTGTAGTCTTTACTGAGGTCTTAAAAAATTCATTTGTAATAAATTATTGGATTTCTTGAAGATAAGAAGATAATCTTAATGGTTTTTATAAATGTCATTTGTTCCCATCAGAGTGCCTTTCTCATTTTGTTGAAAGTTAAATACTCCAAGATAAGCAACTAGGTGTTAGCACTGTTAAACAACCATCTCCTTTCTCCCTAACTTCTAGAAGGCAGGAAAAGGTCCAGAAGAAAGCAAAATGATTCACTAAGGTAAACTTCTTTTTCCTTTGTTCTTTCTGTTAAATCTTGCACAGAAATGCCAAGGTAGTTAGTATTATGTATCTGTCCTTCTACTCAATAGCCTTTTGAGTCAGCAGGGGTCTTTTGCTTCATGTTGCATACCTGTGAGTCCACTGGAGGAACTCTATTTTAGGTTCCAGAGTTGTGGTTTGGATGGGACAATTTCACCATATGTGGTCATTCCTGAGCACAGGCTGAAGGGGCAGTTATTTCAAAGAGCATGTTCCTTTCATGCCAACAGTGAAAGCACAAGAAAGTTCCAATGCACAAGCATATTTCAAGTCTTTTCTTGTCTTATGTCTGCCAATATCCCATTGGCCAAAGCAAGACATATGGGCAAAACGAAAATCTAGTAATGGAAAAGGAAATTGTGTCACTGTAAGTCAATGTGTTTGTGTGTTTGTGTGAGTGTGTGTGTGTGTGTGTGTGTGTGTATTATATATATCAACTAAAGGGAAATGAATATTTGGAATCAATAGTTTCATCCACAAAGTATATTTACCTTCTAGTTATCTTACACTTTATTTAAACAGGGCTATATTTTAGTCCTCCAAAATTTTCAGTTATAAATCATTCTTGATAATACTTTTGAATCTTAGAAGGTGCAGTGCCTTTAAGTAATAATCCTTTGGGTTTTTACTGTTTTAGATGCAATTTCTTTGAAAATGTATTATGAATTTCCAGGCATTCTTCAATCTAGCAAGCTAAATGTAACTTGACCTTTTACATAAATTAGGATCAGCATTATAATATCAACTACTATTCTGTGCTGTAACACCTTCTTGAATGTTACAATTTGCTTTTTCAAACTAAGCCTGTGCATTTTGAGTTGTATTGTTTACTTTTGTAGATTTGTATTTCTATTATTTAGTCATTTTTAATAAATTTTGTATAACAGCATATAATATTGAATGAAAATATGACAATTCTTCCAATATTAACTTGAAAACCAAATGCTCCAACCAAACTTAGTTTTATTTGTGATAAATATAGCTTCTGAATAAAGGTCAATGAATTTACATACAATTGAATAAGTTTCAGTCTATAGACTTTTTAATTTATAATTTAACTGTCAAAGTAAGTTTAAGTTTTTTCTGAATACATTCCAAATAAAGAATTTATTACTCCATTATTCATCCTTGCTTTACCTAATATGCAGCAGTGATGCTCGATATGAAATTTTATGCTTCTGTGATTATCTGCTCGCTATCAACTAATGAATAGTGACTTGAAAATGATATCTTATAATATTTATAATTCTCTTGCAACCCTTTTGTTTTAAGCTTAATCTTATATATATACATATATATATAATTTCTGCATATATATTATTCTAACATCAGAACTATTTGTTGTTATTGAATAAACTCTTTAGGTGACAGGATGTGTCTTATTTATTAATTTAACAGGTATTCCATGAAACATTAACATATATGGAATAACTAGATAAGCACCTTGATTATAGTGTGTTAATAGTCTAATGAGCGATGATATTTTTAACATATTGATCTGCAGCTATTTTCAGTATAAATTAGTCTGCTTATGCAGCTGCCATAATAATGTGACTAGAACTTAGTTTTACCTTTAAAGTTTACTTTTCATCGCATAGAGATTTACAGGCAGAAAAACATAAGCATGCCAAGCTGTTAAAGTTATTATTATAAAAATAATCATAAATAATATTTACTATATTACAAGCAATTTTCAAAGTGCTTTATATGCATTGTGATATTTATTTCTAATATGAAAATCATGACTTAGGTACTTTTATTTCCATCTATTTACAGATAAAATATCTGAATATCAAAATGTATTACTAATTTGCTAAAGGCCATACAACAAATGGTGAATTCAGTGTCTAAATTGGATTATATCTGATTTTATAAATTATGTTCTTCGTGAGCATTGGATTTTTTTTGTAAGAAGATAAAAGTAGCTTTGGCTTAATTTTTTGCTATAGTTTATATAATTATTAAGTATATCTTCTGAATCTTGTAAGGCCTATATTATTAGCAGATTCAAATATATTCCTAGTCACTTAGTCTCACATTTACAGTATAATTGGGTTAATATTTTCTTGAATATTTTTCACTCTAAAATATTAAAATATAAGTTTCATAAAAGTATAAGTATAAAAATTAGTGAGCTGCATATACATACTTATAAAGGTATATCTTGTCACTTATATGTGAATGAGCTTTAATCAATATGGACCACTTTTATGAACTATATATCTTTGTGACCTCTGTGGATTAGAACTCTGTCAGAAATTAAATAAAAGATATATTAGGTTTCACATAATTCTGCATGTTCTATGAATTTTGTATTCCACATCAGTTTTTAGTACTTTTAAAAAAAATTGTATACTGATTTTACTTATTTTATTTTTGCCACACAACTCTAGAACATGCCTGTCTTTAAAGGATAATCCAATCACTAATATGTTTATGTGGAAAAAACAAACAACAAAGTCGCATAATGTTAGCACAGAAACTTGCAATTGATCAGTATCTATTTATTTTTTCAGACTGAAGTGTGAAGTTTTAAATTTGATTATGAGAGTATCCTTAGAAAAAAAGGTACTTTATCTTTGTTGAACCAAACTGTGATGTGCCTCTCTATTAAAGTTAATTTTTAAAGACGTTTTATTTTTACCTTATAAACACATTTATATGAAACATAACTTTCATGCTTTTCTTGCTTTTCAGAGCATCTGCAGTTGTTTTGTAAATGCTGGGCTACTTCAATCTCAATTAGTGACTATTTAATGAATTTACTATCACTAAGGTTGTTGGACAAATGATGATTATAGTTTGTAACACAGTTTTCCACACTTTTCTAGCATTCTAAGCAATGTGCATTCTTCTAATATACTGTATTCTCAAATTTTAACTTAATATACAAATTTTAGCATTATGAGAATGTTTTTCTTAGCAAAAGAGTTAAGAGGGAAACAGACCTTAATGTTTTAAAAATATAGAATTTGTACATAATATATAAATATGTAAATTTTGGATAACATTGTTTTCCTAAAAGCTTGTAAATTGTACACAAGACGTCTTCTTAAAGAAAATAGATCATTAGTTTTAGATATTTATTGAAATAAATAAAAGCTAGTATTGTGTACTCCTGCTTTATTTCTAATTTATAACAAATGCTTTATTAAGAAACATAGGAGTTAGAAATTTGTCTCAACAAATTTTAAAACATTTTTTAACAAACATTTAGCCTGAGGCATGAGAAAAAGCTATGTGAATCATTTCATTCTAGGTCTATCATGAGAACTACTAAACATGTAGCTAAATGACATCATCTAGATTACTCTAAGTTTAAGATTTTGAAAATTCCATCTACTTTGTAACCAATCTTTATTAACAATTAACTCTGGTAAACAACCTCTGGATTATGTTGTCATTTAACTTCAAAATTATCAATGGGTTAAGAAGACATTTGCCTCAGAGAATTTTTTTTCTTTTTGTCTGATTAAATAAGTTCTTAGCTACAATTATTTTTGGCCTTAATCAATAATATGAAAATAAACACTGGTTGTAGTAATTTGCACTTGAAATCACTCTGCTAATGCTAATTATAATATGAAAAGTATATCTATAATAAACTTTCTTTCAAATGAACACAGCAGAGAATTGCCTGTTAGCAATTTCCCCAGAAATATTGTTTCATCATTCTTATTATTGTCATCATCATTTCATTTTATGAACTGATTTGATGTATTTTCTTATAAGTTGACATATACATCAATTTTGTGGGATTGAATGGGCAAGCTCTTTTCTTTTTCTGTAGGTGAGAAACAGCCTCGCCGAGGTTGAGTGACTTGGATCTGAGGATACAGAAATAAGAGATAGAACCAGAAAGATACCCTGAGTCAGTCTAATAATTGCTACTGTTGGGCACTTTACATATCCAGAATTTCATGTAATATCTTAGTCAATCACAGTAAACTGTACTCATTTCATACATCAGTCAATCCCAGCAAAATGTACTCATTTCATACACTAGGAAATTAACTTTCTCAGGGTCACATAGTTAACATGTGGCAGATTCAGAATGTAAGTCAAGGGTTGTGCACTGCTATGCAGTTTCCCTTTCCATTAAGTCACACAGAGTATAACTTTAAGGAAGTATATTCCCAAATAAACATAAAATGCACTTTTCTTTCAAAGCACAATGCTTTGGGAGTTTTGGTTCAAGATGACTGACCAGAAGCAGCTAGTGGGCCCTTCTCTCACAAAGGGAAATTGAGACAGAGAGTAAACACTAGGATCTTGGGTGAATGGTCTGAGAGAGCACACTGAAGCTTACCGGAGAAGTGATGGAAACCACGGAGAGTGGTGTTGGGAGCCGGCCGTGGAGGCCCGCCTGAGCGTTAGGGATCCAGTCCGGCTGCGGACCCTGAGACCACTAGGATGAGTTCAGGAGCTGATGGCCTATTTCCTTTCCCTTTTTTTGGCTGTTTGGCAAGTTCCACTAACAGGGACTTTGATGATCTAAGCTGAGAGTATGACAGGCATAGCTTACTTTAGGAGTCCATTGTTCCCGTTTCTCACAGACTGCGGTTTCGGCTTTAACTCAACACAGTTCAAACTCAGATCACATTTGGGAGCCTTTAATATGGTACAAGCTTCTTTATAAGATTTAAAAGTATACTTGTAGAATTACTATATACACATGGAGAGCTGCTTTTAGCTTTAGATGGTATAGATGATTATTCAGAGTTACTAGAAATGGCCCAGCACATGCCTTGGGCTGGGCTACATTCCTAAGGGCCCAGCACGTACTTTGGACTGGGCTGCATTCCTTTAAACTGGTTTTACTTAGAGTTAGTACAGGGTTTTTTACAGCTAACCTTAGAAAGTTCATTGTTCCCATTTTCTACTATTGTGACTCTGGCCTTAATACAATTTACAGTTTATATTTGGGTTTTTAGAAGCTTTATTGCCGATGATCAGCTTTACGTATTGAGAATTAGGAATTAGAAACCTTTATAAGAGTTAAAATAGATATAGGATTTTAGAGTAGCCATTTTGTTAAGAGATTGTAATCAGTTGTTCCAAGAAGAGCCCAGCCTATATTCCGAACCAGGCCACATTCCTTAGGAACTGGTTTGGGCCATAATTAAGAGTTTTTTATAGCTTAGATAGAATCAGTGTAAAATACAAAGGAGTTAGGATTAACTTTAGTCATTAAATGTTATGTATGCATAAGTTTTAAAAGTTATTGATCATTAGAATATTATGAATTAGAATTGTTGTATTGCTTTTGAGGAATATTAACTCAGCATGAGGAACTGTAAGATAATTTTGGGGTTGCCCTCCCTCATTCTTGAGGAGGCTCCAGGTGGGTGGGAGACGCCCCTCACCCACCTCGCCTTGTGTTCATGTAAACTCCTTGTGATTTTATTGAGATTGTCCTTCCTCATACCTGAGAAAACACCTGGTGGGTGGGGGGGGGGACGCCCCTCATCCACCCGGCTTTGTGCTCACGTGAAAGTCTTGTGATTTAGCCCGCGAAAATTTAGGATATAAGGAACATGAAAACCTCCATTAAATGGCTTCTGCTCAATCCGTTTGAACAGTGGTCCATTCTTTCTCTTTCTCTCTCTCTATATCTATCTGTCCTGCAGAATCGGCTCCTGCACTAGACGGGAGTCCAGTGTATCGGCTCCTGCACTAGACAGGAGTCTAATCTCTTTGTTCTCCAGGAATAATCGCCGACACCACCACACCTTCCAGGGACACTCTAAATCTCTCTGTGGGGGCTGGTCCCCCGCAGATGGATGTGTTGATTAATTAGATTGTGGTAGTTATTACAGTAAGTATAGTGCATCAAATCATCATGGTGTACACCTTGCATATATACAGTTTTAATTTGTCAATGAAATATTTTAAAATTTTAAAAATACCAAATTCCTGCCTCTTATTTGGTGGTTTCATAGAAGTTGGCAAACTACTTCTATTATAGAAAAAGTATAGATGGTGACTGGGAGGAAAGGGGCAGCTTTTTCGCTGACTCCCTGAGCAGATTCCACTCAGTGGATATACAGTCACAGGCATTTCCAAGCCTGGAGGGCCAAATGCAAAAGAGTTGAAGTGTTTTCTGATTAATTTCAGGTAGCCATATGGTGGACTGCCCATTGCATTTTTCAATCCATGTTTTCGAACCTTGTAGAGTAAGGATGTAGTCACTCTGGTAAGGTCTGTAGCATGAGTCTGTTACTCTCAAAATATGATACAGAGGTGTGGAAAAGCAGTTAGTGCTTCTGAGGAGAAATATATTTATAGATCAGTTGCAAAGCATTTGGGCAAATTTCTCTGAAAGAAGAGCATTTATGTGTCCTTTTCCTTGGAAGAGTGTGGGTGGGTGTAAAACTCCTGGGGGAGGGGTCCGCATTTGCTATTCCAGAGAGCTATTGTGGTGAGGGAGGCAGAGAAAGATTGCAAGGTTCTTAGAGTTTTAGGACCTGCTCTCGTCACATGAACATGGCATCGTCCCCACCACTCCTGTCAGGTGCACTCTTCTTCAAGTCTTTGCTCTTGTTTTGCTTTTGCCTAGAGTACTCTGGCTCTTTTCTCACCTTGCCTAGGTAATTCCTACTTATTATTCAGTTTTCATGTTAGATATTTCCTTCCCAGAAAAATATTCCTGACTTCCTTTTCTTAATGACTAAAATGGATATCCTTCCACTTTGCTTCTAAAATATTTTAGCATACTTTTATCATAGCACTTATTTGCTTCCATTGTTTCTGCTTGTCTATGCCATTTTGGAAGACAATTAAGTTTTATTAATCATAGTATTTCTAAGTTCCTGCAAATGGCACAAAGGAAGAGTTCAAAAAATAGCAAATGGATGAATGGGCAAATCATGCATCAAAAAGTTTTGGGTGGAATAGAGGAGATAGCCAAGAGCTGTTAGTTTACTAATTCTCACATTCTCTTGGCTCATCTGTGTTAAGGGAAGATATTTGCATTACCTGTCATTTTTTATCACATATCTGCAGCAATCTTCCATGTAATTTATTAGAATAACTATAATTCCCTGCAATCAAGTGTCTACACTTAAATGATGAGACTTGATGAATAGCTGGAAGGTATTCACTTAGAAACACTTCTGCACCTGCCAAACTGCTCAAGATTTCAAGTTTTTAGTTTTATTGTCAGTGTTAAATGTTGCCTAATAAAAGTCTCTCCCTCATTTTATTAATGTTCAAATACCCCTAATTTGGGTTTATAATTCAGCTGTCCTCTGTTCATTCTAGGGCAATAAGAGAGAAGCAAAGAGAATGAACATATCTGAGATATTCCACAGGCAATTGTGAAAGTGGTCACGATCAAAATGGAGTCACAAATGATAAGAAAATCTTGACAAATTGAACTTGGAAGGCCAAACACCAAGAGAGGGTTTTCATGTATGTATGCCTGATAAAAATTATCACAGAAGATTGAGGAAAAAAAAATCTTACACAAAGGCCATTGCAAGCTTGCGCAAAAATACTTACGTAAAATATCTGCCCAGCAACTGCCCATCCAATCTCAGCCTGGCATCGCTCTTGTTATTGATCTTTGCAGCTACAAATAATAATTTCCAAAAACAAAGTATGTAATCTCATCACCTTTTTTTAGGTAAAAACCTTGTCCTCCTTTATCTCCCTGAATACTCACATAGTTTACTATGATGTGCATATTCCCATTACAGTGCTTTATTCCAAATTAAGTATCCTTTTTTTTTTTTTTTTTTTTTTGAGTTGGCGTCTCAATCCATTGCCCAGACTGGAGTGCAGTGGCCGCTTCCAGCTACCGCAGCCTCGACCTGCTGGGCTCCGGCGATCCTTCCGCCTCAGCCTTCCAAGTAGCTGGAACTACAGGCGTGCGCTACCACGCCCGGCTAATTTTTTTGTGATTTATTGTAGAGATGAGGTCTCGCCAAGTTGCCCAGGCGGGTCTCGAACCTGGTGCCTTTTATAGAGGGAATTATTTGATGAGTTTTCCATGATCTTGGTCTGGTGATCACAGTCTTGTAAGCTACAGCATGCCACAAGGACAGTACTCGATGTGTGTGGGAGCACAAGACGATACGGAGGTGCAGGAAGGAAGAGGAGGGTACAAATGACAGAAGATGGACACTTGGTGCTGACTCAGAATCCCCCAGGTGGGCCGGGAGTAAAAGGAGGGGGGGTGGAGGTGAGGGCAGATGGTAAGTCTAAGGATGTGATTTGACCTGGCTGAAGTGCTGGGTGCCCCCAGTCTCCTGGCAGCAGAAGAAGGCTCTTAGGGCTCTGGGGGAGGGGCTCACTCAAGCCCAGGGTCCAGCTCAACTGCTGGTGCCTCCTTGAGCCAGGAGGCGGGGTGGGAGCGAGGCTTCCACCCCACGGCAGGTTTCTCCCTTCTTGGAGGTCCCTGCCATCCCCTGGTGTGCTTTCTGTCCCTCCAGCCACCCAAGAGGACATTCTCCAGGCAGTTTGGTCTCCTCATATGTTTGACCGTTTCAAGTCTCAGCTCAGTCCTCTTCCCAAGAAACATTCCCAAGTTTGATTCCTTCATGGCAACACACACATGCACACTCACACATGTGTACTCACACATGCTATCACACACACAAGCACGTGTGCTCACACATAGTCACAACACACATGCACTTCACACAATTGCAGCACTCACGTACACATACACTCATGCACACAGTCACAGCACATGCACACACAAGCTCATAACTCACTGCTACACATGCACACACATACTCATATGCATGCTCACATGCACACGCAATCACAAACACACGTACACACAGTCTGACACACAATCACAATACATACATTTGCACCCACACATGCACTCACACTCATGCACACTTGCACATAACCACAACACTCCCACATGTGCACACATTCACACACTTAGACATGCACACACGCCCACAGATACGACACACATGCACACACAGCACGCACACACATGCAGTCACAGCACTCACACACATTTCTGACACCCCCCCCCTTTTCCCATCTCTCTCATTTCCATACTTCTCTGGGGCTGGAATGAGAATTTCAGAGAACCTACTGGGCGCTAGCCAGTGGTGTAGGCTCTTGCAGTGTCTTCTCCCGCTGGTTTCTTCTGGCAGTCCTGCTGGGGGAATATCATCACCCCATGATACAGATGCACACACTGGGCCTGGGTTGCTGACAGACTGGAACTAAACACAAGATCCCATGGCAATAAATCTGCACCCTCTTTTGGGCATCTTTCATGCCCAATTCGGTCTTTCTCTCTCTCTTTTGTTCTCTCTTTCTTTCTTTCCTTCCTTCCTTCTTTCTTTCTCTTTCTTTCTTTCTTTCTGTTGGAGCCTCACTCTGTCACCAAGCTGGAGTGCAGTGGCACGCTCACAGCTACTGAAGCCCTTGGCCTCCGGGGCTTAGGTGATCCCTTCTACTTCAGCCTTCCAAGCAGCTGCGACTACAGGCGCATGCCATCACAACTGGCTAACTTTTTTTGATTTATCGTAGAAACAAGTTCCCGCCAAATTGCCCAGGCTGGTCTTGAACTCCTGGGCTCAGACAATTCTCTTGCCTCTGCCTCCCAAAGTGCTGGGATAACAGGCGTGAACCACTGCACCCAGCCTGGTGTTACTTTTTACATATAAAAACTCACTTCAAGTCTGGACGTAGTGGCTTACATCTGTAATTCCAGCACTTTGGGAGGCTGAGGCCAGAGAGGATCGCTTGAGCCCAGGAGTTCAAGACCAGCCTGGGCAACATAGCAAGATCTCGTCTCTACAAAATTAAAAAAAAAAATTATCCATGTTTCATGGTGTGCACCTGTAGTTCCAACTACTCTTTAGTTGGCTGATGCAGGGGATCGGTTGAGCCCAAGAATCGAAGGCTGCAGTGAATTGTGATTGTGCCACTGCACTCCAACCTGGGCAATAGAGTGAGACCCTGACTCAAAAAACCCCCAAAGACCTCAATTTATCAAGTCAACAAGACCCCCAGGGTCAGGACTGCGTCTTCTCCCCTGTGTCCTTACATGGGCTGGACTCAGGAGTGCTCAACAAATGCTCTAAAACTAACAACTCTGAGTCTGGAAGTCACAGGGGCGGCTCTCAGGAGCTATGGTTGTGTCCTTGTGCTGTTCTCACCTAGACTGGCCCAGCCCTGGGTTGCCTCCTCAGGAAGCCCTCCCCAATCTCCTCCTCCTCCGTGAGGACCTCTCTCGAGGTGCCTGTCTCCGTGGGTTTCTTCCATTAGAGTTTTTGTTTACTCATTCACCTCCCCTGCGGGACAAAGAGCTCCCCGGGGACAGGGCTGTGTCTGATCCATCTTTGCGAGATGGGAGATGCTCCCAGGCAAGGAGGTTCCCGGAGAATGTGCACCCCGGAGGATCCTGGACCCCTCTTCTCTTGTGCTTTTGGCTCAACTTTCCGACTGAGGCGGACTCTTCTGCCTGCTCCTGGGAGAAGCTTTGGCAGCCTCCCCCCAAGGCATGCTGGCTTTCAGGTGCCTGATAGGCAGGAGGAAGCAGGGCTTGGCTGGTGCCGTTGTCCATCCCCCTGGGCACTGAAGCCCTGAGTGGGCAGGTTATGAGCGGAGCATAAGCTTCTCTCTCCTTCTATGTCCGGGGCAGCCGGCTTGGTTAACCCTGGGGACCAGGGTCCCTTTCCTTCAAGCGTGGACAAGCCAGTAGGAACAGATGAAAGGGCCCAAGAGACCTGGGACCCAGCCCTTCCTCTGCCACCAGCCAGCTGCGTGACCTGCCACTGCTCTGCTGTGTGACCCGAGGCCAGTCAGACCACCTATCTGGGCCTCAGTTTCCCTCTGGGATTTCCATCAGGGATTGGTCTCCCTGAGCCCAGGGCCTTCCCCAGCTGTGCCCTTCTGTGACTGTGAGATTCTGAGAGCAGAGGCGGGAAGGCGGGAGGGTCCCTCTTTCCCCACCGCCTCTCTGTCCCCCAGGGTCACCCCAAAGTCGCCCCCTCCCCGGCTCCCTGGAACTTCCCTGCAGCTGCAGGCCTGGTGAGACAATTGGGTGTTTTAGAGAAATACATTTTTGGGCTAATTTGCCATGCATAAGTGTTTCTCTTACCCTTTAAAGGCAGAGAACAAAGAGGCCTTTCTGTGCCCGGGCAGGCTGCTGGGGAGGGGACGCAGCTGTACTGGGCTGGCGACCCTCCTCCCTCCCTCCATCCCTGTGAGCGCCCCACCACACCGCCCACCCCCCCCAGGAGAGACAGCCCGGACTTTCCCAGCCTCCCGCAGTCCCCTGCCCCGGCTGCCTCAGAGGCCCCTGTGGCCCTGCCCCACCCCGGTCCCCCACCCCCAGCTGCCCCAGGCCATCACCATCCAGTGAGTCTCGCCACAGGGGCCG
>CAUYQG010050992.1:0-14758 GCA_963574415.1 Tarsius wallacei | reverse complement strand
AACAAAAGACAAAAAAAAAAAAAAACAGGAAAAAGAAAAAAAAAAAAAACCTCTGTTTTATCAACAGTAAATTGTAAAAGGCTTATTGTAAATAAGAAAAAATGTCACATATCAGAGATAACCAATGTTAATAGTTTGGTGTATGTATATATTAAAAGTGTCTTGTAACCTAAAAAACAAAACAGATAACCCACTATCTACAGTTTTGTATTCTGCTTTTTGAAAACTTGCTTCCTATTATTTTGAGGGCCCATCTTTTTTTTTTTTTTGAGTTGGAGTCTCTCACTCTGTCGCCCAGGCTGGAGAGCAGTGGCACACTCTCGGCCACCGCAGCCTCAACCAGCTGGGTTCAGGTGATCCTTCCACCTCAGCCTTCCATGTAGCTGAAACTACAGGCATGCACCACCATGCCTGGCTAATTTTTTAAATTTATTGTAGAGACGGGGTCTTGCCAAGTTGCTCAGGTTGGTCTCAAACCCGTGGGCTCAGGTAATCCTCTTACCTTGGCCTCCCAAAGTGCTGGGATTATAGACATGAACCACTGCGCCTGGCCTGTGGCCCCATCTTTAAATGTGAGTCTCCAATCACTAACATGAGTCTTCTATCACTAATATGATCCAGGCAGAGTCTAGAAAGTCTGTCTGAGGAGAGTTGCCACTTCACCCCCTACAATCCCATTTCAGCATGAGGTCAGTTATGGCCAAAAAGTAAACCCTACAACCAATGTTCTCACTTGACACGCTGCCCTGTGTGGCCTGGAGGGCTTTCCAAAAGTGGTAGATTTACCTGAGTTTGAGCTGTGATCGCACTTCTCCAAACTCTAGCTGGAGCAGCTCATTGTAGCAGGCCATAATGTTGGGGTTTTCTACATATCTCTACAAACAGAAGGGAAGTTAAGGTGATTCTTTCAATAGTTATGTGAGCCAATAAAAATAATCCTTCTAAAAAAACTTCTCAATTTGAGAACTGAAATCTAAAAACTACTTTGTTATCAGGAATGATTCACAAGACATGAGAGAGAAAATTTGGGGACACCAAATTAGCTTTTTAAAAAATGAGATTCAAGCATGCTTTTCTTTCAGTAACTTGGATTAAAAGCATTTTGGTTGTTTTCATGTCAATGATTAAGCAGAGGCTAGAATATGTACAGGAGGAAATTAAAGTCCTATTTACATTAGGTTTTCAGAGAATATTCAAGACAATATTTTGTCCTCTTTAAAGTCATACAAGCTCACGGTAAGCAAAATATGCTTGCATTTCTATTTGCACCTGTATGTCACAGAGGAAACCCCCACTGGGACAGCATTTTCCTAAACTAACCTCCAACAGTGGCTCAACAAAGCCAGCAGATGATTATCTTCCACAGCAGAGGTATCAACAGAAGTCATGGATTTGCCCAGTGTCTCTTATTGCTGTGGACATTAAGTATTTTGTATAATAACCTTTGCATGATGGAAACATCTCATGACCGCAAATTACATAGTTCTAAGAAAATGGACCCGTTCTACCATCAAATTATATATTCCATGAAGACATCTTAGCAGTCACTGCATGCTACTGTACACTAATTCAGATGTGTAAATATCTGTGAGCATTACTCCCCACTATTTCTGTGAAGAGCTCTTTGCTTTTTACCTGCACAATAAATAGAGAATACTCACCTGACTGAGGTCTAAGAGGTAGGACCTTTGCAGGCCATTCTCTATAAGCCCCAGCCAGACCAATCTGGGACACGGGGCCCCTCAAGGAGTTCCCTCTACTGCTATGGTGAAGGTAGATGTTCTGTTTGAACAGTAATCAAGGTCTTGTCTTGGAGTCAAGCAACCTAAAAACCCAGCCCTAGGTTCATGCCATAAAAGCTGTGTGATCCTACATGAGGCATCTAACCTTCCTGTTCCAGCCCACCACAGAACACTTTGAGAGATGACTCTAACCACAAACTGCTGCACAATGTAAAGAACAGCTATTGCCATCTGCAAGAGGGAAAGCAAGGCCTGCTGGCCAGAGGCATGATGGTCCTCGTAGCTGTAAGCCAAAACATAGCACTCTTCTCACCCAGAGGTCTGACAGAGGTGACATGCCTGCCAGCTCCCACCAAAGGAGTGGGGGGAATGAGCTAGGTTGCTGCCATGCCTCAGTCAGCCAAGAGCCAAGAACTCTGCCGTTCTACACAGGAACCCACCCACTGCTTGCTGCAGGGACAGGGAAGAGAGATTTCTAGGCATAGTGTTTGTGCCACTCCAGCAAGACAAGGAGTGGGGGTCTTGAGGCAGATAGGGCCCCCCAGCTCCACTGCAGGTGAGATCTTGAGATGGGAGGGTGGCATGTGTATTCAGCCAATTTCACAAATGGCCTCCCAATCACATAACAGGATTTTTCATTGAGTATTAAGTGTTATATATCCACCAAACTTTTTTTACGCCAAAGGCAGAAATCCAGGTAAAAAAAAACTAGCACATGTGGTCAAACATGTAGCATCTTGCTCCCACTGTTTGCCATCCCCCTCATTACTGCTGCTTTGCTCTGTGTGTCTAAACATTGTTCTGTGTGTCTGAACATCTCATCTTTCCTGCCCCTATTCAACTTGCATTTCTGTCCCAAGGAGAGTGAAGAATCAGGTCCAGGGATCCTCAGAAAGTAGGCTTCTATTCCCTCTGCTTAAACAGCAATTAGTCTTCTCTCCCCAACCCCCCATGAGGGGGCTGAGGCTACATACACATCCCACAGACTTCTGAGTTGACTCAACCTCACTTTCTCCAAAGCATATCACATCCATTGCTAGGACATAAGCCCCACCTTGCTAGGCCTCACCCAGGAGTTCTCAACTCTTGGCTGTTTATTAGAACTACCTGCAATTTGGAAAAATGCCAAAATGCAGGTCTCTCCTCAGACCAATTGAAACAGACTCTAGGGATGCTCTTCAAGAGATTCGAATGCACACTCAGCAATGAGAGACACTAAACTCCAATCTTAGCAAATGCTCAATGGCCAAATCCAACTGCGGAGGCAAGTAGGTCCTCCATCCACTTTTGGACCCTGAACTAATTCACAAAATAGCTCACTGCCCCCGATCCTGATACCAGAGCTCATATAGTAGTGCTAACTTTCAGGTTCAAGCTTTGGCACCACTGCCTACAAGTCTTAAAACTTGGGAGAATTCCCTTCCCTCTAGATCTAGTCACTTTTCTCTGTAACCTGAGCACACTTTGTCACACGATGGTAAGGGACTAGTCTCCCACTTGGATTCCTCACCTACAAACTGATAAGCCTGCCATCACCTCCACATTTCCTAAATCAGGTACCTACAATAGTCACTCTAAAGTGACTATTGTAAAGCTTTTGAGCTTTATGCATAGAAATATCCTCACGGGGCCTACACTGAAATACAGTTCCTGCAAGGTCTTCGGGGAACACCTTGATTAAGTTGTATAGGCATTAGGGCAGAAAGAAAGAGTGTGTGTGCAGACTGCTTTTGAATTTTCAAGTTAGCTCCATGATAATGCAATAATACTAGGAATATACAAGGACTGTGATTTACTAGACCTTCTACCAGGATATTCCTTCCAGTCCACAGAATTTCAAACACAGTACTTACCAAACATACAAATTTCCAACACTGCATCTATGCACTTTCAAAGAGACCTCATACAAATACAAAGCTTAATGACCTTGGGTGGCAAATAATCCCTCCCCTAGGTTTCACTAGAAAGTAGAAGTTTCTAAGGTCCTTGCAAAAAGAAATAGCATTTTGCAGCCTCAGCTATAAAAGCAAGCCAGCTTAGGGAGAGATGATCTAAAGATCCATCAGGAATGGGGAACCTATGAATTTCAACTTCACTCCTTGCTTAAAGGATCCCTCACCTTCATGCTAAGTACGTTGCTCCCATACAATTTAATAGGGCTTACTGGAGATCGGGGAATGGGGGCAGGTGCTGATATTTGTGTATATTGTGGAGACTGTCAAAACATGGGGAGAAATGCAAAAAAGCCACAACTATGTAACAATAATAACCTAACATGTGAATACTTCCACTGCCCACCCTTGTTTCGTGTCTCCTAGAGAAGGCCTTGAGAATGTTTGTGTCTTCCTCCCAAGCACTGCAAGCACCTAGGGTTGGCTAAATAGTCTAGAATTTAAAACTGAGCTGTTATTAAAATTTCTCTTTGGGTATGTCCCTTTTAAAAAAAGAATATTATATATTCTAGTCTAAATTTATCCTTTTGGCACTAATTTTACACAGACAGACTAAGCACACACACATGCATAGTTGGCCATATATAAAGAAGGAAGGAGAGCCAGAGAAAGCGAAGGCAGCATGGGGGAATGTGCACATGCAGGGTTCATTGCTCATTGCTTTTCCTTCTCTCCTCATCTTCCCTCATCTTGAAGTTTCTGTTCTAGCTCGTTTCTTGTATGGTTATAGAGTCCTTTTCTTAATTATTTCCCTCAGACGGGGCTCTTAGGGAAATATATCTCTACGTTCTATGTATATCCCCTAAAGAAATGGCTTTCTTTTGTTCCGAAAGGTGAACAGTAACGTGACTAGGTGTATCATTAGGTTGCAGTTCTTGTCTCCCTGCCTTCTCTCATCAAGTTAGATTCTATTATTACTGTTTTACACAGCAAATATGTGTGTATATATCCCATATGCACCATTTTGGTAATCTTTTTTCTCTGGCTAATTTTAAGGTCTCTCTCTCTCTCGCTCTTTTTCTTGCAGTTTCACTATGATGTGTCTTCTTTTTTTATTTACTCTACTTTGGATTTGTTAAATTCTGTAGATTAGTCTTTCATCAGTTCTGGAAAATTCTCAGCCACTGAACTTTCAAATATTTCCTCTGTCCCACCCTTCCTCTTCTCCTTCGGAAACTCCAGACATATACATTAAGCCTTCAAATTCTATCTTCTGCATTTTTTATCCTCTCTGACTTATTTTCTATCATTGTATCTAGGTGCTACACGTGACTTATCAGTTTTTAAAATGTATGATTATTGTGTTTTTATTTCTCAAAATTCAATTTTGTTCTGTATAAAATTTGCTGTGTCACTTTGAACAGTTTCCTATTCCTTGCAGATATTTCCAAGTTTGTCTTATATTTTATTTCTTTATATATAATTAGCATACTTGCATTATAATTCATGTCTGATAGCTTTAACATCTGAGGAGTGTGTCTATTTCCTGGTAGATTGGTTAGCTTTGATTGTCTGCTGCCTTGAATAATTATTTGTGGATATTTTCTGAGGCCAAAGATGAAGTTGTCTTCCTCTGAGGAGGATCTGTACTTGCTTCGGTCAAGCATCTAAGAATACTAGCTATCCAGACCGTTTAAATTCATGGCTTGAGGTTTCCTGACTACCTTGCTGATACAAATCTGGGTTACAACTCTGCCCAAGTGTCAGCCTTACTTAAATTCTCTCCATGATGATTCCTAAGGCCTCGTTTGCAGCCTGCTGACTAGAACCCCAGAAGCCTTTTGGTGTAGAAAAAACCAACAGATTGAAGATGAGGATAGAGAGAAAAGGAGCAATGTTTGGGTTGCCTTATTTCCAAAATCCTTGGACTGGCTTAAAAAGTTGCATGCATTCAAGTCAGCATTATAAAAATTTATCATCTGCTATAATTTTTAATGAGTATTATTAAAGGAGATTTCATTATGTTTGGATAACTTTAGCAGGAATGGTTTTGAGAGAGTAGAAAGTGAGGTGTTATAGATTAGATAAGCGGGTTAAAAAGTTAAACCAAACTCTAATACAGCATAAGGACAACAATTTTTTTTTTCTTCAAATTAATTCAAAACTTTGCTGGGCACTAACTGATATAAAACAAGTTCTTACATTAAATTATACTTATAAAACAAAGAAATGGGTACATACCCTTGTAAATCCAGCAGCAATGAAGGGCATTACAGACAAGTCTTTATCCATCCTTCAAAAGAACATAGTAAAGAGTTAGACATAGTTTTTGTCAATCATATCTCATCTCTTTCACTAGTTACTAATTTAAATAATACTTTGTTTTATAATGAGTACTTTCAGATGAGTTAGATTAATATACAAATTTAAAGTATGAAGTTTAGCCGGGCGTGGTAGTGTGCGCCTGTATTTCCAGCTTCTTGGAAGACTGAGGCAGAAGGATCGCCGGAGCCCAGCAGGTTGAGGCTACAGTGGCCGGGAGTGACCACTGCACTCCAGTCTGGGTGACAGAGTGACACTCCAACTCAAAAAAATAATGATAATTAAAAAAAAAAGTATAAAGTTGAAAATTGTTTTTTGTTTCAATTTCATAGTTCGCTTTTTGGCAGTATATATAATAATACTTGAATTAACAGACAGAATATAGGAATGTCCACACATCTATTTCATATGTAAAAAATTTTAATTTAACCTAAGTTAAATTCTCTGTTTTCTTCTACTTCCGGTTTTTTTTAAATTGCCTTCTCCTTTATAGCTCAGAAAAATAGTTTAAAGGCTACAGAAACAGTTCTTATATCTGTAAAGACATATAAGCTAAATAATATTTATTTGAATACTTGTCCTCCTCTTTACATATTTCTCTTCTTTCCTTATCTCCAACTTAAGGATGAAATATAAGATCCCCCCCATTTATATGTAATTCAAATCCTCAGAGTTTGGAGTTAGAAGACTCTAGGAAGATACTCTTGGAAAACATTCCATATTTTTAGGAATGGAATTCTCTCATGGTTTACCTATTTCTAGAGTAAAAGGCAGTTTAAAATCATAAAACCTAGCATGAGAGCAAAAAGTCCCTCTAGGAAAGTTAGCGGGAGAAGCAAGATAAGAAAGAATAAAAAAGAACAGGCCAAACCACAAAGGGGCACGTCTGTTACAGCATGCAAGCTGTTATTTGGCCATCTGTTAAGAACAAGTATTACTCCGACACCTGAATTTCAACATTAAAAAAAAAGAAAGTTTACCTGCGTACTACACCAACAATAACTGTGTTTTCTGAGAATTTTGATGATCTGATAGACCTTAAAAAAAAAAAATTTTTTAATAAATATAAGAATAATTCTTAAAAAACAAATATTCTTAAACAATTTAGGAAGAACACTTAAAGTTGGAAGAGGAGGAGAAGGGAGAGTAAAAGATCCCCTCACACTCTAAATTCGCCTTCTTGGCTACTTGAACTTTCTCTCTTCTGGGGACAAACCCGTAATCAGTAGACTACGATAAGCACAGCTATTAGGGAGGATGAATGTTAACAGCTAACTGAGATGCTTTCTACTTGTCCTGGGCTGTGTTAACTTACAATGTTTCAGGTGAAATATTTCTCCCACTTTGTGCTTACATGACAGGGGCTGTTCGTCTCTTCTTCCAAAGGGTAATCCAAGTTTATGTTTATTACCACAAGGTGATGGCTATGTTTATAGTGGAGATAAAGGAGCCCAAGGATTGGCTCTTTAACTGTATTCTTAACAGCACAAAGTATGAAGAGTTCCTAGGTAAAACGAGGCTAAATTAACAACAACAAAAATTCACAATTAGGAAATGCAAGTTATTATCATCAGTCAGAAAGAAGAAAACCCAAACCTGATAGAAAAGGTTAAGAATGGAGGACTGGTTGAGAAAAGTAGAAGACACCGCTCCACTAAGTTACTCAAGGAGTATGAGGCTCCCCACAGGCTGAATCTGGCCCTCTGGAAAAGCAGCTTTAGAGGTCATGAGAAATGAAAATACAGTCAAAGATCAGAAATAAATGTGACACAGAGTAGGAGAAAGTGCTCCAACATAGCAGTTCTGAACTCATCCTATACTGAAAGAAACCAGGCCACACGAGGAGGAAGGAATTCAGCCCCAGACCCAGAGGAAGAAGACACACTGGAGAGGGACTTTGAAAGGAAAGGAATGGAAAGGACTGTACCCAGACTGCCCCAGTCAAGTCAGAGTATACTGGCTTCCTGGAGAATGTGTCCAGGATGAGAGAGACTAGTCAAGCCACATTTGCTTCAGCTGTTAGTTGAAGGAAGAGAATCATTTCTGAATCACAGAATACAGAAAATAATGAGTAACTATTTCTCAACTCTCCCAAAGACGGTATATAACATAACCATTCCAGATGCATAAGAGATTCGTCATACATCATGGATGCCCCAATCTTGGCAAAGTTTTTCTGTAAAGGGCCAGAGAGTAAATATTGTAGGCTTTGTGGGTCATATGGACTCTGTCACAACTACTCAACTCCTCCACTATTGTAACACAGAAGCAGTCACACACAATACACAAATGTATGGCCACGACTGTGTTCTCCTTTGCCACCCCTGCCTCTGGGTTATTTGGGCTTAATTTTCTTGTGGAATCCAGGTTGAGAAAGGCTTTTAGAGTCTACCAACAGATGCAGAATAGGCCAGGAGTAGGGAAGCTGCTGAGGAATGGAAAAGCAGCTCTGCCAGTGTCCCTCATGGGCATGCTGCTCATCTGTCCTTCACCCTCTCAACACTTCTGCCCTTCCCAGTGTCCACACTGTACTCCTCCACCTACCGTCTGCCTATACTCTCCAGAGGGAGCCCACTTAAATAGGCCACTGTGGGGCTTGCTTGCCTGGTGCCAATTTCCAGTCCAATCCCAGTCTCCCTTCCTGGAGAACAGGCAGGCTCAGTTTCCTAGGGAAGAGCCATGGGAGGGGCTGCTTAGGCCTGGAGGGGTTTCTGGCACAGCAAACACTCACAGACAAAGCCAGTGCACTCATCTCACCTGGTGACTAATTTTCATCCTAGCACTGATCTCAAACGGAATAAGACATATGACTCACAAACGGTATTTCCATGACTTCTAGGGACACTGTATTTGTTTTGTGTTTATGTTTCCATCATATCACAGAGATCTGGAGGGAGGAAAGGCAAATTTAAGTATGCAGTCAACCATCTCAAACCAGCTCTCTGTTTTTTAGAAGAAAAACAGAGATCTGAGCAGTGTATTGTTAAGTAGGAAACCACGCAGATGATCTTAGTAAGTAGCTTTGGATGACCTACCCATATATGGAAGAATACAAGAATACAGGAATGAGAGACATTGCACTAAGGATGAATTAGAAGGGAAGACCCTGTTTACCCGAGAAAAGCCCTTAACAAGAGCTCTAAAACTATATAAAAAGGCAGAAACATGATCAGGACTTTTCTGGTGCCCAAGAAGAAAGAACTGGCTAGAAAATAGAAATATCAGGAACCCAGGTTCAAAGATAACATCCTTACTTTACAGTTCATGAAAAGTAGAAAAAAATGACATAGTCAAAATGTACACCTAGATATTAGGAAGGCAGACTTCAAGAAGGTCAGAAAAAAGATGGAGCATGATCTTATATCATGAGATTGTGAAAGTGTGGAAAGCTCTTAAAACCACACTACCTGGCTTATCATGAGGACTGGATCTGTCTACACATGATAGAAAACACCAAAGAATAGTGGCCTAAACAATAGCCATCTCACACATTAAAATGTGCAGAGGGACAGTCCAGGCTGACACAGCAGTCTGCAGGATCAGGAAGCTGGCTCCTACCTTGTGTTTCTCTATTATCTGTACATGGTTTCTTTCTCATGATCCAAGATGGATGTTGAAAGCTAGCTATAATGTGCACATTCCAGACAGTACTGGAAAAAAGGGCATACTCATTCCTTTCAAGGACACTTTCCAGAGGATACACATGATAGTTCCACAGGCCAGTTGCAAGAAAAACTACGGAATGCAATCTATTTTCTAGGTGACGTATGCCTGGCGAAACATCAGAAATTCTGTTATTAGGAAAAGAACAAAAATGGGTCCTGTAGGCAATTGTCAGACTCAAGGTACTCTAGGCAACTACAAATAATTCTGACAATGGTCTTAGCACAATACTGGAAAAAAAGCTGCATGATGGGGCTCACTGTAAGAGCATATAGCAAAGCCCTTTGATGAGTTAAATTTTACAAAAGCACCACTCCATTACTTGCACTTTGCTACTGCTCTCTGCCATACGGAATGAGTTTCAGATGGAAAAGAATGGAATTTATAGTGGTAAAAAGGATCTGCAGACCAAGGCAAATCAAGAAATTATATGAAAGCATCCGGCACACTGAATTCAATTTTCTGCATTTAACATGGATTTTAATTCTGTTAATGCATTTTGGATTTTCAAGCACTGCTTTCCTATTTCCTCCATATTCCTTTATGAAATCTTCTCTTTTATTGTAGAGTTCTACTCCTATTACACAAAGAAGTATTTCTTTACCTCTTCTGAGTACACTAAGAACATGTCTTCTAAAAGGTTCTTCAGTTTCTTATCAAAAAAATAGTTCCTTAGTCTTTAGGGCTATTCCCCCTTCACTATGCTGTGGCAGCTTTTCACAGGTCCCCTTCTTTATCCTGTTCACTCACCCTTGAATGGGAGTAACATCTATGCAGGCTGAGAGTTTGCCAATAAAGAGGATCAGAAGAGTTTCCTTAGTACCCCTTCACTGGACCCTTGGACAAGTGTCAGCAGTTGTTCTCCTCTCAGCCTGGGCTGCAGGCCTGCTCTTTCTTGTTCTCAAACTAAACCTGAGAATTGACACAAGTTGCTGTTTTGAAATTGCAGTAGGTAGAGGACTGTCCTCAGGCTCCTTCATGCCTCTGCCCCTTCTTATGACATGACAGGAGAAACCATGTCTCTGTCCATCTCCCTCTGCTCCTTGTGTTGGGTTTCTAAGTAGAGGTAGAAAGTAAAGAATGAGGGGGCAGCAGGGGCTGGAATGCAGGCCTACAGCCAGCTCACAAAGTGCTGCTGCTCTGCTAGGGCTCAGCCGCTGTTTCTCTGGACAGTGCAACTTTAGCACCCAGGCTCAAGAGAACACAGGGGAAGTGAGGCAAAGCCCCTTCCCATGGCTTTGTTTTAGGACATTGGAATTTCAGCTTTAAGGTCTGAAGTACACAGAGTAGTTCAGGAACAGGCTTCTTTATTAGTCCCCACAGGACGACAGATACAGTAGGAATCCCTATCTTTTTTTATTCTCTTAGCTTCTCACCTATCATCTTTTTTTTTTTTTTTTTTTTTTTTTGATGTAATTCACTTTTGCCTCTTCATGGGTTTTTGACAGGAAGTTAGGAAGAGGCACTAATATCAAGTACAGTGCCAGATGGCCTCTAATAGCCTCACAACTGGTTGACTTGTCTCAGGTTCTTCCGTCTTCCACTCCATTCTCCACTTGGCAGTCAAGGGATCCTCTATTCTGCTCTTGACACTCCCTGCACAGGATACATCAGTAACTCAACTACCTATAGGATGCAGTCCAAAGCCTTGGCTCAGTATGCAAGGCCTTTGTGATGTGATTCACACCTGCTGCTCCAGGCTCCCCTGAGCCCCATTCCATACCCGCCTGACTAGAGGCCATCTAACACAGAATACAGGTGCCTGGACATCCTGCCTGTTCCTACTCAAGCTACTCCCTCTATGGGGAATGTTTTCTCCACCTATTCTCCCCTTCAAGACTCCTGCTCATCCTTCAGAACCAAGCCCAAATATCCTCTGTGAAGCCCTCTCTGAAACAGGCACCGACAGCACCCTGCATAATCCTCCTCTGGGCACTTACAAGCCTATTATAAAATCACTCACTTGCTCTGCCCACTAAAGCATTAGCTCCTCAGAAACAAGAACCACATCTTATTCATCTATGTAGCTCTAGTACTAAAAATGCAGTGCCCAGACCTGAGAGGACTTGCAAAGCAGGGTTCCTAAACTGGTGGTTTTGGAAATACAGCAGACACAAAACACTTGGCTTTTAGCAAGGCATCTCATAACGAGTGTATGGAGTTCCAAATGCCCCCAGTAGAAATATAAATGAATGCGAGCCATTCAAACAGGTTTGCAACTGATTAAAACTTCTTTACAGGTAGTGTTGGCTAGGTATCCCAAAAGGGAGGATGAAGAGAAGAACAGAGTTCTCCAGGGCTAAGGTCTCACGAGCCATGCATGTTTGCTGAGAGAAAGGACGAGCCTGTTCAGGATGGGGAGCCCAGAAAGAGTTCTTGAACAGTCTACAGTGGGCAGGCATCCTTAAAGGGATGATCCTAAGGGAGATAAACCAGGTAAGGTCAGAATGAAGACAAAACTTTGGAAAATACATCAGGGCCTGCTCTTGCCTCTATAAATACTATGAATAGCACTATGAACAGCACAAGGATCCTGCCTCCCGTCTCCTGAGTCTTCACCTAACAAGATGGAGATGATGTAGCAGAACAGCTAGCAAGAAAGACTTAAGATTCCTATTCTCCGCCAGGGCTGTGGCATGACCATCAGGAAAACAACATCATCAGGGATTGCAACTGTAAAGGTCTATTCTCTGGCTGGCACAGGGGAGGGAGCTGTTCTGCTTATTCTTCACTGGTCCGCCCAAACCTTGTGTGAGCTTTTTAGTTCTGGAGCTATGCTTACAAGGACTACCAATTGGAAGAGAGACTCAGAGGAAGCACTCCTAACAGGGTTGGGATATGAAACCACAGTCTGTGAGGAGCTGCTGATAGCAGTAAGAATGTGCTCAATCCAGAAAAGAGAACATGTCTTGGGGGAATACAATTCCTGCCCTCAAATGTTGGAAATTCATTCTGGGGAAGAGGAACAGCTCTGCTTTAGCTACCCTGTGGGCAAAATCAGGACAATACTGGCCTCTACATGAAGGAGAACTTCCAGAGCTCAGGGCTTCCACTGAGGGAATCCCAGGCCCCCAGCAGAGGCTGGATGGAGGCTGGCAGGTACTTTACAGAGGAGATGCACACCTGACAGCCTGTACTTCTCTAAACCACATACTAAAGCAATCCAGGCCCCATTCTTTATTCAAAAATTGTATAAAATTGTTATTTACAGGATGACAGAACTCTGATTAATTATGGTGCTTATAGAATTTGGTGTTTGTGTAAGTTTTTAACTGGGGATGATGAAACATTACCTTTTCATTTAAATATTTCAACTTCTCTAGTCTTGTAAAACATAAGAACTTCATTCAGTTTATTACTTTCAGTCTAAAAAATTCTCTTGTACACAACTCAATACAAATTTGCTGAATGAATCAATCCTATTTATTTAGAATATTCTTAAAATATGTAACAATAATACATTTTCCTCCCTTAAATGATGGAACATAATTTATGTTATGTATATTTTGTCACAATTTTCAAAAGCGGAGTATAACTAATACAATGTAATTTTTCTTTTATAATACAAGCTGATCTAGCAGAGTTAGCTTTATGGGTATGAATTGACATTGTCCAGCACATACGTGTGGTGGGTTTGGACCTGAATAAGACTGGGAAAGAGGACAAGTTTTCCTCAGCATCTTACTTCCTCCTCACCTTTTCTATCTTGGCAGCCATTTGGCCTACCTTAGATTGCTCTCCTGCTTACAGCATTCTACTCAGACTACCAAGCACCACGTAGACATTAGATATTTTCTTCCTTTCTTCTTAATGATATCCATTGAATGTTAAGGATAGAAGGGATATTGGAAACCACGTTCCAGATTTATAGCTGAGCTAAAACGTCCCCACAGAAGGGAGAGCATTACTCAGAGACAAGCAGCTAGAACCTGGACCCCCTTCCACTCTGGCCAGAGCTCTCTCCCAGTTTTCTTGGTCTCCCTCGTGGATGTGCTAGGTGACAGGACAGATGACGTGTCAAAAAATCTGGCCTACAGTGATAATGCCTTGTTGCAGAGTCAGTCAGATTGAAACAGGCAAGGAACACAGGCACTAGAACAAGGCCATGGGGAAACGCTACTGGAGGCAAATCACACTACTGTGAAAGCTACCTAGTCTGATGATCAGAAACATGGGCTCTCACCACAAAGAAAACAAATGTATGCTGACATTACCACGAACACTGCAAACAATCTTTTCATACAATGTCATTTGCTTGTCACCACAGTTTTATATTTGTTATATTTGTCTTAAATATTTTCTCTCTTAAAAGTCAAGATTTCAAATATCCTTAAAATCAATATGCTATAAAATTTTACATTGTATTTGCCTTGCTTCCATCAGCAGCAAATAAATTTCTTTAAAAAGTACTTTTTAAAGATTAAGGTCTGCACTCAGGTGCAATGCCTTAAACCTGTAATCCCAGCACTTTGGGAGACCAAGGCAAGAGGACTGTCTGAGCCCAAAGGTTCGTGACCAGCCTGGGAGTCTTGGTGAGACCCCATTTCTATAAGAAATTTAAAAAAAAATTAGCCAGGCATAGTAGTGCGCGCCTGTAGTTCTGTCTACTTGAAAGGCTGAGGCGGAAGGATCGCTTGAGCTTAGCAGGTGGATGCTGGAGTGGCCGTAAGCGTGCCACTGTACTCCTGTGCGACAGAGTAAGACTCCAACTCAAAAAAAGAAACAAAAAAAAAAAGATTAAGGTCTGCTAACCAGAATTCTCTCATGATATTGATATTCTGTAAGCATTATAAATAAGACATATGTACGTAACATTAGAAGACACTTTTTCAAAATTTTTAGAACTTTAACAGTCTGGAAAATTGTAATTCTTGTTGTAATAATATGCAGATGAGATTTGTGGTTAATTACATATTGAGTTTCCCCTTGACCCTTAATGGTTCTTATTCATGTTTTCTTACTGTTTTGTTTTGTGTTTTTTTTTTTGAGTTGGAGTCTTACTCCGTCGCCTAGACTGGAGTGCAGTGGCATACTCCGGGCCACCGCAGCCTCGACCTGCTGGGCTCCGGTGATCCTTCCGCCTCAGCCTTCCAAGTAGCTGGAACTACAGGCACACGCTACCACGCCCGGCTAATTTTT
>CAUYQG010050991.1:0-11042 GCA_963574415.1 Tarsius wallacei | reverse complement strand
CCTTCCAAGTAGCTGGAACTACAGGCGCGCGCTACCACGCCCGGCTAATGTTTTGATTTATTGTAGAGATGAGGTCTCGCTTGCCCAGGCGGGTCTCGAACCCGCGGGCTCAGGCAATCCACTCACCTCAGCCTCCCAAAGGCGCGAGATTACAGGCTGAGCCACCGAGCCCGGCTCATTTGCCCATTTCTATCCAACTCATTAATTATGTTAGTAATTCTCATGTTACCTCTCATTCCCCAATTTCTACTTCATCTCAGCTGATCCCTTCCTGACATTAGTTCCCTTCCAATAACCCTCTTTTGCCATAGTACCTCTTTCCCAGGTGGCCTGTTTGACCCTTCTCATATCTCCCCTTATTAAGAAGCCATTTTGAGACAGAGAAAAGCTTTGTGTTTACTTATAGCTGTTTCAGGTATACTCTTCTTTTCCCCATCTTCAGTCCCTTTCTTCTAGCATAAAGAATAGGAAGTGACATTGGCTTCATATTTGTTTATTACATTTTTATTTCAGGTGGTGAGACCAGGAATGAGAACAGAGAATTAGCTTCGAAACAGGTAATATCTACTGGAATCCAACCACATGGAGAGACAGCTGCCAAATGCAACGGGGATGTTATTGGGGGTCTTGAGCATGGAGAAGCCCAAGATCTTCTGGGCAGATTAGAGAGGCAGCGGGGAAATCCCACACAAGAGAGACGGCATAAATGTGATGAATGTGGGAAAAGCTTTGCTCAGAGCTCAGGCCTTGTTCGCCACTGGAGAATCCACACTGGGGAGAAGCCCTATCAATGTAATGTGTGTGGTAAAGCCTTCAGTTACAGATCAGCCCTTCTTTCACATCAGGATATCCATAACAAAGTAAAACGCTATCACTGTAAGGAGTGTGGTAAAGCCTTCAGTCAGAACACAGGCCTGATCCTGCACCAGAGAATCCATACTGGGGAGAAGCCATATCAGTGCAATCAGTGTGGAAAGGCTTTCAGTCAGAGTGCAGGCCTTATTCTTCACCAGAGGATCCACAGTGGGGAGAGACCCTATGAATGTAATGAGTGTGGGAAAGCTTTCAGTCATAGCTCACACCTCATTGGACATCAGAGAATCCACACTGGGGAGAAGCCTTATGAGTGTGATGAGTGTGGGAAAACCTTCAGGCGGAGCTCACATCTGATTGGCCATCAGAGAAGCCACACCGGGGAGAAACCCTACAAATGCAATGAGTGTGGGAGGGCCTTCAGTCAAAAGTCAGGCCTTATTGAACATCAGAGAATCCACACTGGAGAAAGACCCTATAAATGTAAAGAATGTGGGAAAGCTTTCAATGGGAACACTGGTCTCATTCAACATCTGAGAATCCATACAGGGGAGAAGCCTTATCAGTGTAATGAGTGTGGAAAAGCCTTTATTCAGAGGTCGAGTCTCATTCGACATCAGAGAATCCACAGTGGTGAAAAATCTGAATCCTTAGGAGTTTAGGAAAAGCTTCAGTCATGGTTTGAGCACTGTTCAACATTAGAGAAACCACGAACTGCTGAGAGGTCTTTCAGTGTAGTAAAAAGGCAGATAGTTTGTCATCATTGCAACTTTAGTGTCAGAATCTATAGTGGAGGTAAAGTTAGAATAGCTCTTTAGTAGTTTGGGCCCCATGCCTTGATGCAAGTTGATTAGCTTGACTGTCTTTGGAGGTGTCCAATGGAGCTCCCAATGGCCTAATATATTCTTTAGAAATTTAAAATAGCATTAGAGCAAATTGCTTGTTGTGGCTTGAGGCACTTTGTCTTTTGGGTGAGTAGCTATAGATTTGAGAGAGACTGCTACTCCTTGTTCCTCTGCTTCTTCCCATCTCCTGTGATCCCCTTTCCCATTTTTTTCCTGGAAGATACCCTTGTACTCCTAATCTGATCTAAGAAGCTGCTCTAGAATCTGAAGCAGCCTCTATGTGAAACTTATATTTGTATTTAGCTTTCTAAGACTCTAGTTCTAGGAAAATTTTACAGACACTTAACATATTTATGGTTAAGTGTGATTTTTTTATTCTGATATTCCTTCTAGTTGATAGAAATCCATATTTGCATATAAACTCAGAATGCTATATTTTTAACAGCACTCCGGCATTTTTCTTCATGTATCACCTTCACTGACTCCACTGAGTCATTGAGCATCTGTACGTATCCTTCACCACCCCCAGTCCCAGTACCTTTCTCAGCAAAGGAAGTGGATTCATTAGTGATGGTTGTGGGAATGATGCAGAGAAAGAGGTGAGTGGAGACTCAGCCCAGCTGCTCTTAAGCTTGGATAGTTATACCTTTTGGTGACTTCTGACTCTCCTTCCACCTCCCAACTGTATACTGTGGTACAAATAGGTATTTGCACTATCCTATTTATAGCATCAGATAGGAGGAGAAGTCAGAAGTGCTTGAAGAAGACATAACAGTTCTTATAAAGAATGTACACTAATCGTTTTTGGCCCATTACAGTATATTGCTCTCTCAGGTTCCTTTCAACCTGCACAAACTCACTGATGAAATGGTCTGTCACTTGTCATTACCTTGGTTCCACTGCTTCAGATGGCCTCAGCACCCTACTTAGTATTTTCCATCTGTTTATTGCCACTAGTTGATAGAATTTTCATAATTTCCTATTCTTTTGAAGTTTGGTGCACTCCATCTGTAATCTACCGATACAGACACATTATTAAGCTCATCATCACCAGGCACTATATTTCATCCTTGAGGCTTTCAGTATACTAAGGAATACTGCATAAAGTATAGTAACATGCTAGAACCATTATGGATTGTCCTTTAATTAGGTAGTTCTTGTTATTCCAATAGTGTTACTATTCCTCCAGATATTTGGAACACTCTTAGAATTCCTATTTAATAAACTTTATAAGAAAACCCTCTGCTACTCTTACACTTCCTTTAAACTTTTTTTTTTTTTTTTTTGAGTCAGAGCCTCACTCTATCACCCAGGCTGGAGTACAATGGCATGCTCATGGCTACCACAGCCTTAACCTGCTGGGCTCAGGCGATCCTTCCACCTAAGCCTTCCAAGTAGCTGGAACCACAGGCGTGTGCCACTATACTCAGCTAATTTATTTATTGTAGAGATGAGATCTTGCTAAGCTACCCAGGCTGGTCTCCAACTCCTGAACTCAAGCAGTCGTCTCACCTCTGCCTCCCAAAGTGCTGGGATTACAGGTGTGAGCTACCATGCCTATAAACTTTTGACTGTTGATTAGCCACTTATTTACCAGACTTGGAATTCAATAATGTTTGACTTTCCAAAATTAACCCTCAAACTTTAAATTGATTTAATTAAGCCTGTACAGAAGGAAAGTATGTAGGTTCTGATGAAAATTCTACAATTTCACACTGTGAGTATCCTGAAAAGGGATAATACTTAATCATATTTTATGATTGATGGGTTTAAAAATCAATCATAAAATCTTACCTCATAGAGGTCTATCTTTTGAGTTGTAAATTCTTTATACCATTCCTTCTCTACCTCCCTATGACCTACTTTGACCACTAACAACAAGGTTATCCACATCTGTTTTGTTGAGCCATTGGTGAAAAAGCACCCATCATTTGTCATACTGGTTTAAAACAGTCCTTTTTATTATCTTTTTAAAATCTCTTTTTTAATCTCTTCCTTTTTTTTTTTAAATCTATAGATTACCTTGTACTTGAAATTTCAAAAAACCAGAAACAAGTAAATCTGGTTGTATCCAGATCCTTGCTCTCTGCTTTAGTTGTGCCTTACCCTCTGTAAGATACTGATTCCGCTTGGAGCTGGACTACCTTGTATGCAGATATTACATATGATGGTTACATTGTCAGAGGGAAAAATATATCCCATATACTTTAGAGGAATACTTACCATCTATTCCAGTAAAAAGCTCTTTTAGCAGAGCAACATATTGATGAGATTGGCTGTGTTCAGGGTGGTAGGCCCATAGATAAGAGTAACATTGAAATGTTTATAGATGTACCACCTAATGGAATTATTAAGCATTTGACAGAAATTCAGAGGAAAAAATAATAATATGACTAGAAAAATTAGTGTTATTCTGGAGTGTGAGAAAAGACTGTCTTGAAAGAATTATCATGGCTGATTCAGTACATATATACAAATAGCCAAGTGGCATAAGACAATAGAAAATGGCTGTGTTTTTTGATGACATAAGTAGAAGTCATTCTTGGTCTCAAGTTTGCAATCTTAGCATTAGAATATTACTGATCAGTCTGAAATTATTTTCAGCTCTTAACTAAGAATGGCATGCAGTAAGCTCCTTTATCCTGCAAATTCTGTTTTTATGTTCTTAATCTGAAGTGAGCTATTCACCAATACTTTCTTCTCCCATTCTTGTTTAGGCCTAACTTGATAAGGTGGTTCTTCCATAATTCTGTTGCCATATAGTATATGCCTAAGAGAGGCATCTTAGGTTTCAAAGTTTTTCTCCATTTTCTCTTAGCAAGATGCAGTACTAGAATGTAGTGGTTGATTCCCATACAGAGCAGTTAGCTTTACTCTTGGTTCAGAGTCTCCAGATAATAATAGCTGACATTTGTTGAACACTTACTGCTTGCCAAACCCTACATTAAACATTTCTTAGGCTTATTATAGGTATTATTATTTTATTCCCTATTTTATAGGTGAAAAAAACCGAGGCTTAGAGAGTTGAATGAGTTGACCAATATCACATAGCTAGTAAATGATAGAACAGGTTCTAACCTACACAGTCTGATTCTAGAGACTGTGCTCTTAACTGCTGTACTATGCTATCTATAATGAACACCATTACTTTACCCAGCTGTTTAAGATTATGTAACCTTGGTTATGAGAGGTACAGGAGAAGAGAATGTGCAATATAGTACAAACCTATTATAATTACTGGAAAATTGACTGAAAATGCTATTTTGGGTTATAATTAAATGTTGATGCTTTGTGGTACTAGAAAACTAAATTGTGCAAATAAAACATTTAAAACTGGGAGAATAAAATAATAATAACTAACAGATTCAAATACAAATTCTCTCCAAACTACCTACAGGAAAGTAGAATTGTGGAGGGAAATGAAATATCCATGTACCAGGCCAATGGGCAGTCAGGGTGACAATAGTAAGTTCATCTACAGCATAAAATGTGAAAAACTTTCACCTTCATTGCCCATTTCAAACTACCATTCTATTTCTCCTCTGTTATTTCTGAACATACCATCCATGTTTTTCAACCCCATTTTCTCATTGATCTATTTCTAAAACTTTTCCTTACTGGCTCTCATACTCAGCATCGTAGTAAAATGTGCTTATGTGCTTAGAATAATCACCGGGTAAATATTAAGGCCTTTTAAAAAATTTCTTGTCCTTCTTGATCTCATATTTCATATTGTTGAATTCTCACTGCACCATGGAAATTCTCTTCCCCTTTGGCTTATGGTATCCTGTTAGGTCATTTTTCTTCAATATCTGACTTTTCTTTATTGGTCTTCCCCACCTCCCAACCTCCACTGAGAATGATACCCATGTCTTATTTTTAGTCACTAATTTTTCTATGTTCTTATTTATTCTGATTGTTTATATTTACTTTCTGTATTTGAGTGACTTCATATTTCTTACCCTGTGAGTCACCTTATGACATGTGGAGTTTCCCAGAGATACCTAAACAACTTAAAACAGAACTCATTACTATATTCTCCTAACTCACTTTTAAAAAATATATATCTTAACCATTTTGCCCTGAACAAACTCACTACCCTTCACATTTTTTATCTCAACCTTAGAGTTATCTTTTCATCTTTTTCTGCTCTCTACTTTCCATGTCCAAAATCTTGCTGTCAATCCAGTTCTTAGTCTTCTCCTTGAAGCTTGATTTCTCACATCTGTCATCCCATTATAGCTTTTCATGTACATCTGTATCATATAAGGCCTAGGTTACTGTAATTCTTTTTTCCAGTTTCCTTGCTCTCAGGATCCCCATCTTGTATAAAGTTTCCAAGGTCATCTTCCTCAAATTCCATTTTTACAATGTCTCATTTTCACTCAGTAACACTCAGCAGATAATCCAGTCAGAGCAGTGATGTTCCCTGTTCTCTATGACTTTGCTCTCCATGATTAATCTGCCTCAGCCTTCATTACTCTCTAGCATATTCATCTTGTTTTATTGCATTCAAACTTCCTACAGCCTTCTATTGTTGTCTTACAAGCTCTTGCCTATGTGCCTTTTTCACGCTATTATTTTTACTTAGATTGCTCTTTGGTCCCAGCTCATGTTCATCACTCCCTTCAAAGCCTAACTTCTGTTATATCCTCTGACTGAGCTCTCCCTGATTGACTTCACCTCACACTGAGACCTCTGCATTCTGTGCTGCCTCAGTATTTATCTTTTGAGTTTGTACTGTAGTCCGTGCACTTACTAATATGTTGCTTTGTAATTATTTTCTAGCACTCTGTATTGTAGTTTCACAATTGTATTTATTTCCAAAATTACATTGTAAGCTCCTTGAGGGCAGGAATAATAACTTTTACATTTGTATTTCTGCACCCCCGAGTGCCTAGTACAGTGCTGAGCACATAGTAGGCATTTAATAAATGCTTGTTGAATTACTGTGTGGGTTATTTATGGTGTTGTCTACAGAAATTTTTAAGCTGTTTTTTAAAGATGTCTCTTACAACTTTGTGTGCTCAAAAAATGTACAGACCTATTTTCATAAAGTATATTACATTGGGATCTAGCTATACCTGAGAGTAAGGCCAAAAAAATCCAATTTTAGTAGCGTATGTGTGAAAAGTTGAAATATGAAGCTCTCCATTTGTTTGGCCAGACTTACTGGTTAAGAAAGAAAAAGAATAGGAAACACTAAAGACTGTTGTGAGCCACCATAACTATCTGTGAAGTGTAAGCCAGTGTCCTTGCCTCAGGCCTGGCCATAGCACTGCAGCTCTCCTAGGAGCAGGGCATCACTTTGTGTGAGAGCACCAAGATCATGGCCGAATTATTTTCATTTGGCCTTAACAGTATTTTATATCATTGTGGTATATATTCAGCTGAAGCCTTTACTCAAGTGCAAAAATATGGACTCACCTTGCTTGGAACTACTGATCTTGAGCTCATAAAATACCTAATAACGTGGTGGAGCAACTAAAAATATCTTGGAATGTAAGAATTCCTCCTCAGAGGTCAAGAAGGTTTGCTGTTCGACCCAAGAAGTAGGTCACAGCAGTCTGCACATGGCCACAAAACAGGGTGCATATGACAAACCAATCAACTGATGCTCCCCGAGGACCTGGTGGATGATGAGCTGTCAAGTAACAGGACAGATGAGGAGGCCTCATCTATTAACACAGTGGACTCGAGAAAAATTGTATTTGTTCCTGGATAACAAATTTGCTGAGGAGACATCTAAATGATGACAAAGTCTACCCTGAGGACTCTTTGGAGGAACTTTCCGATGACAGGACAATGGAGGAGTCCCTATCAAAAGCCAAACTGACCCCAAAAGTCTGTAAAGAAGATTGGTTCCTATATACCATCAATGAAGTCAGCAATGGAAAGAAAGATTCTGTAGCTTCTCCCGAGGGCCTTTCAAAAAAAGCACCAGTGAAAGAAAAGGAAGATCAGGAAGCCATGACAATATCATATGGGCCATATGTGCGAGTAAGTAGATTCTGGAGAGCATCAATAGCGGTAAGGATGACTCCAGCTCCCACTGGAGCTGGTGGACACGCTGCCAAGTGACAGGGCAGATGAGAAGGCCCCATCTATTGACAAGGTGGACTCAAGGGCAAATGAAAAGTTTCCTCCCTGAGGACTCTGGAGGAGTTTCCTGGTCACAGGGCAAAGGAGGAGGCCCCATCGAATGCCAGGGTAGCCTCATGAGTTAGCAAAAAAGTGATATTGAAGGCCAAGAAAGAATTAAGAATTACATCTTGACTCTCCAGCAACTATCATGAGAAATATATCATTCACAGAAAATATACTTCTGGTCTTCAGTTCCAAAGAAAGAAAACCTAAAGAATGACTGTTGATACCCATAATACTTAACAGGCTCAGCTAAGAAAATCAAATAGATTAAAAATTTCATTACATGTTAACCAAGAACATCTTAACCAAAAGAACCATCAAAAACAGTAAAAATAAGATTTATTTATATGATATAAGGATTTGTTTCAAAAGTGAAAGTAAAGAGTTTGCTGCAATCGTTTTTAGGATATAATCATTTTCAGGATATAATTTCCATGTCACAGTTGATAGTGTAAAGGTATGCTTTTATGGTACTGCCAAGTCGCATTCCATACAGAAAATTTATTTCATAAGCCATACAAGAAATGAGTTGGGTGTTAGGAGGAGAAAGTGTAGATAAGATAGAGTATCCATATTGTAGTAATCCCAAGTAAAATACACTCAAAACATCGAAGTAAATATTTCTATATTTTTCTTTTCCCTGGCTATTTCCATAAATCTTAAAATGATCATAATTTTGCCAAAAAAATAAATTCTATTGTGTTAAGGTTTTAATTCCAAAAGTGCTTGAGAATAGGCTCTTGTATCTGAGGTTAAACTAATGGTTCTCATCAGGAGAAATTTGGCAATATCTGGAGGCATTTTTGCTTGTGCCATTGGTGGGCAGCTGGGATACTACTAGCAGCTAGTGAGTAAAAGCCAGGGATGTTGCTAAGCATTCTGCATTTACAGAATAGCCCCTGCAATAAAGAAGTATCTGGCCCAAAATGTTTAATACTGAGGTTGAGAAACCCAACTCTAGATATTTTTAAGGTAAATAGGAGAAAGAAGAGATATGAAATACTAGAATTACAGTTAGAAATGTTAGCTATGCTAAGCTCTTAGAATCCTAAGTATGGTATTTTATGGTTTGTAAGAATATAAAAGAAAAAGGAGCCTTAGTGTTTGGAGTTCATAACATACACATCAGGGTGTTGATAAGCCATTAGCACTGATGTTTGAAGGTTGCTTTCAATATCAGATCTGCCACCATCCCTTTGCCAAGGTTGTAGAAGTACAAATCTATTTTTAGCTTTACACGTCTTGGTTCATTACCATAGCATCAGATATAAAACACCGGGGGCTATCTATTTAGCAGAAGAACTGTAGCTTAACAAAGATTTAGCCTTGGGGAAACATGACCTTCAGCAGTCCCTTGGGCAGCCACTAGATAGGAATTACCAACTTTACAAGGAAACCACAAATCGGAAGTTTGTCAGAATTTGCCAAGTAAAACCCACTACCATAAAGCTTTTAACATGTTAATACTATTTAGGATGGCAAATATGTAGAAGGAAATGTGATTCCTAAATTAAGTAGTTAAGAAGCAGACCTTTAAAAATACTAGTTTCCTTTTGCAGTTCAACGGTGCTTGATTCAATAGGTTTAGAAAGGTTCAACTTGGAGTTAAAATCAGCGTAAATGTGTAATACACCAAAGAAATAACTACATTGCTCTGTCGTGTTTAAAATATCCATATTCTATAGAACGGTAGATATGGACCTCATTTAGTGTATCAATCCATTATTCTGTAAGTGGAAACCAAGAGGCCAAGTGGCTAAGTTTCCCCGGGGGCTTTGCTTATTTCTTTTTTGGAAATTGTGCCCTCAGTGACCCCTCGTTATTCTTTTTTTTTTTTTTTTTTTTTTGAGTTGGAGTGTTGGAGTCTCACTCTGTCGCCCAGACTGGAGTGCAGTGGCCGCTCCCGGCCACCGCAGCCTCGACCTGCTGGGCTCTGGCAATCCTTCCGCCTCAGCCTTCCAAGTAGCTGGAAATACAGGCGCGCTGCTGCCACGCCCGGCTAATTTTTTGACTTATTGTAGAGATGAGGTCTTGCCAAGTTGCCTGGGCAGGTCTCGAACCCGCAAGCTCAGGCAATCCACTCACCTCACCTCCCAAGGCGCGGGATTACAGGCTGAGCCACCGAGCCCGGCTACCCTCGTTATTCTTAATTCATGCTCTGCCATAGGATGGATTGAGACGTCCTGCCTCCACCCGTAATGTTTCATTTAGCTTTATGTTTAAGCCAAGTAAGTATACTTACTTACTGTGACGTCTTGAGCTAAATTTTTCTCTAAATACCTTGAACACCCCGAGAAATTTTGCAGTATTACAGTCCTGTTTTGAAAGTCCTGCTTTTAGGTCTGGTCCCTAGTCTTCGAGAAAGCACGCAGGATATATTGCGTTGGCGTTTATATCACTAATAATGAAGACCTGTGGCCCGTGTGTCGCTTTAAGGGATCCTGTAGGGCTCACACTAGAGATGCTACAGTATCTTTAAATTCAACATTCACGTGGTCCTGCTCTGGGTAAAACTCTAGAAGCAAAAACAACCCTCGTGAGAGGTGAGGTAGCAAATCAGAGCCTAGCGGGTGGGCCTGAGCAGAGGAGCCCTGGGCGGGTCCCTGTCTGCCTCTCAGCGGGGCCAAGCCCCGCCCAGATATTTCCGGGCTCCGTCCCCCGGAAGTGCTAAGAGGAACTTCCGCCCCGCGGCGGAGCCTCGGAGCTGCTGCTCACCCGCAGGGATAAGTGGTATGCGTTTGGGCCCCCGCGGGGTGGGCTTTGCATACCTGCAGCCCCTCAAACCTCCTATCTCCTGGTGTGTGTGGGTGGAACGTGGGCAGGAGCCACGGGAAAGGCAACCCCCGCCCCGAGCCTGTGGGAATTACGTTCAAATGCATCTCCCAGGAGAGGGTTTTTCTCGCGATTCAGTTTTGCAGGGGCCCAGAGTTGGGACTGCTTCCCTCTCACAGTTACAACCCCGGTCTGCTTCAGAGCATCGAGTTACAGTTACAAGTGCGCTTCTGGTACAGTCGGTATCACTGCCCACCATACCGTCAGCTCACTTTTTCAAACATAAGGGGGGTTACTGCAAATAATTGGTAATAAGTATTAGGCGAGCCGGGCTCGGTGGCTCAGCCTGTAATCCCGCGCCTTTGGGAGGCTGAGGTGAGTGGATTGCCTGAGCCCGCGGGTTCGAGACCCGCCTGGGCAACTTGGTGAGACCTCATCTCTACAATAAATCAAAAAATTAGCCGG